>PVIR01011367.1:0-47264 GCA_004026965.1 Petromus typicus
TGTGGACAGACTGGGTCACTTTAAAGACTATAAACACTGGAGACTACAGCCCTATGGAGCTTCAGGCACTGGGACCAGAGACCAGCAGCAACCAATAGAGATTAAAGTTTAGTGGCTGAGACCAACAGAAACCAGGAATGACCAGTGATGATAGCCAGCATCAACAGTGTGCCACCAGTCCCAGTATTTGGCAGAGACGCAACACCAATAATTGGTATTAACCAGCAGTAACTAGTGTCTACTGGGGACGTGAGCAGCAGTTACCACATTAGCAACTGTTGTTAACCAGCAACCAGAGAGGTCTGGCAGAGGTCAGCTGAACATCAGTGGAGGCTGCTAGAACTCAGGACAGCTGCCAGAGGTCAGCCTCGGCTGCCAAGGAGCTGATGAGGTGGTTCAGAGCCCAGAGCTGTGACAATGGAGGGCCATGGCCACTGGCTCTTAAAGCCAAGAGCTTCTAAAGATGTTGCACTTTGCCAATTCCCAATTTCCATCCACATCGAGCAAAAGAACCCTCTGCTGAATGGGGATCCTGTGACTTCTGCTTTGATAGCAGAGTGTGTGGTGTGGTGCAAGGTCTGAACTCTGTCAAAGGGGCAGCTGAGAATGTAAGCATTTGTACAAGATTCTTTATATTAGATCAAAACAAATGAACTTCCCAAGGGAAAAGCTACACAAGACCCAGGGAGAAGTGGGGACAATTCTATACCAGGTCCCCGGCAAAGCACTCACTTTCCCTGATGTGTCAGGGGACTGTCCTCAGGTACTGACAGTACTACGTGCATTCTCTGAAAATGCCAAACACAGAACTGTCCTGTCCCTTCTGCAAGTTATTACAACTTTAAACTCACACCCACAGAACAAGGATTAGAAACCCACTGTAAAAACCAGGTTAGAAGGATCAGACTTTTGGAAACCTCCCATTGAAGTCATAATTCAGGAATAAAAAAAGATAAAATGCCAAAAAAAGTTGTGATACATGTCAAACTAACTCAGTTCAATTTAAGGAAGCACAAAATATGACCATTCAAGTGCCCTGTGCTTTTTAAATTCACAGAACACACCAGGCGACTGAACAGCAGGAAGCCAGGAAGGTTCTGCACACAAAAATCTAAGAATCGCCCACGGGATTAGAGGCACAGACGAGGAGGCCTCTTTTCCGAGTCCAACAATAACAGTGAACACAGAGTGGGAGGGCGTTGTGTGTAAACGATTTCTCTGCGGACTGCTAATGTATATTTGCAACGTCTCCGGCATCTCCTCCCACTCCTCCGTGAAGACCGAGCTCTGAGAAACAGTCACACTGCTGCAGAAGTCACCAAACCACCCAACAACAAACGGCACCAGCTCAGAGCCCTCTACAGTGACTGTCAGACTTCCAACTCATGCCGCTGGCACGGTTTCGTGTAACGTCATAAGGGAAAAAAACTAGTAAAGGTTTCTGGCTGACAGAATAGCAAGTTACAAGGGCAAAGGTCAGTATCAATTTTTGTCCATTAACAGAAATCAAAGCACAATCTTTAATAGCAGGCTAAGAAAGGATTCCATCCGACATCCTAAGTCACTGGGCCAGTTTTTCCCATTTACACAAAAGCACACGGTTCAGTTAGGACAGAGACTTCTCCTCAGAGCACACATATACAATTAAGTCCCACCCTGTTCTCTTAGTTCCTAAAGGTAGAAACTCTCAAACCACGCCAGCTTATGTGAAAAATACACCATGTGCAGCTTCTTAGCCACAGCCTCCGCCCCCAGACCCAAAAGAAGGCTCAAAGCACTGTCCTCTTCACTCAGCTATCCTCAGCAGCTGTGTGATCGCATAGGAGAGTCTCCAAGTCTGCCTGTGCTTCAGTCAGTGACAAAAATGAGCAGAGTCAGCACAACCCCGTCTGTAACATGCTGAGCGGACAGCAACAACAGAGCCAAAGGGAAGACTGTTCAGTTTTTCTACTCCATAAGAAATGGGGGACGCATTATTTCAACTAGAAGCCCCCCCCTTCTAATTTGCTAATGGAAAATGATAAATACAATCCTGTAACTAATTTCTCAGGTTTCTGCATATTATTCAAGAACATGAACGCTTTGATCTTCAGAATAAAATTTCAATCCAAAACTGGATACAATCCCTCAACTTAGGGCAAATGGGTCTGTGTGTGCTCTCATCACTGGGGAGCAAACTCACATAGTGAGGTGACCCTCTAGTGAAGTGACGCTAAGGGCTGCCATCACCAGGGACACTTTGTACACCCAGAGGGAATAGTAAAAGCAGGGCCGGAATGGTGCCAACCTGTATCACCACACCTCAATGCCCAATGTACTGACCACAGCGTTTAGCCCCGAGACCCCCACACAGAATTTGCTCCCCCTGGACTCCAAGTGGCCAACACAATGGGCCCAAACTGGCACTTCCAGAGGGTCTTGGCAACACTTGCTCCCTGAAGGTCCCCTCACACTGAAGTAGCACAATCCAGCTCACGAGGGGGTGAGGAAATCACACGCTTAGCTGCTTTCTAGGGATCTACCCTGGGACCTGTCCCAGGGCCCTTCAGAGTGAGCAGGACTCCTGGTGGCCAGTAGGACATTGCCACAATGATCGCGGAATGGCTTGCAAGCCAGAGGTCCCTGCAGTCATTTTGAAAGTCTCTGCTCCCAGGAACCCCTCTGGCTCCTGAAAAAATGATTACCATAAATCCATTCATCAAGTGTCTCCTAAGCCTTCCATTATGAGTCTGAATTTTAAACAGGGCCCAGGTCCTTTATTACTTCTCCTAATCCATGTCCCCAGTAACAATTCTTTCGGTGACAGAATCTGTCTGTAATTTCAGTTTCGTCAGACTTTGCTTTCCCTTCCTCCACTCAGAACTAAAACACTTCACAACAGAAGGAGCTCTGCCTCCAAGAGAAAGAAAGAAAGAAAGAAAAAAAAGCTACTTAGAAGAACATTACAAAATCTATCATTTCCAGAAATAAAGGACAGCCAGGGCAACTGCTGTCCACCACCAAGGCAGCTGATGAAAACTCACCATTGACATGAAGATGTGCACAACCCAGTGCATCAGGGACCCGGGACATGACAAAGCAGCCGCAAGTTAAGTCTAGGAAGCCTCGTAAAGTCCACTAGGATTTTATTTTCCTAGTGACATTGTCTTAGCATAGATTTGTAAATCTGGTATTACAGGTTTAGCTGGTTAGTCTCTTCCACACAGGTTATCTTAGAAATGAACTCAGGACATTTTTTAACAGGTGCTGCATTTGAACTAGAAAGGATAGCTTGGCTGCCTAGGAAAGATGCAGATGTGTCTTCTTTCACTTTTAAGTTTTCTAAACAAGCACGTACAAAAGGCTAACATTGTCAGGAGTCATCTCCAGAGGCCAAGGAGCCCTGGCGAGCACTAACAGCTTCCCTCTAGCCCTGCACAGGCACTAGTAGATGACCACAGTCACACAGGTCCCCGGGGGACACACACCCAGACCACAAAGGAAAACCACATCCCTGCAGAGAAAGGAGGAAAATGATATAATACACACACACACATTCAAGAGAAGTGCTCATAAACATCTACAGACAAATACATAACCGTCTAAAAGAAACTGCTCCTAAAATCACTTGACAATAAGTATGACCTTTGAAAAGGGCATGTGATCAGGGGAAGGGAAGCAAGCCCAGTGGGTAATATATTTAAATGCAGATGGCAAAGTAAAAAGAAAAAAAAAAATGCTGACTGAAAGAAGCTTTACACAAAGGAGTGCAAAAAGCATGATTCCATTTGCATTTATCTTTATTCAAGAACAGACAAAACTTATGCTTGGCAGAGAAAAGAAACAGTGGTAGCCTGGGATGGGGGCAGGGTAGACTGACTGGGAAGAGGCATGCCACAACTTCTAGGGCTGGGAGGATCCTTTCATATCCTAGCACTGTCACATGTAGGGGCTACATGGCTGTATGTATTTACCAAAATTCATAGAAAGATGCACTTAAGACTTCTGCATTTCCTTCTATATACTTCACTTCAAATGATGTAAAAGTTGCTCATTAACCCGTATGCTGGAGTGCTTCGTGGTGAAATAAAATGAGATGGATTAATGGCTGGGTGAAAGATGAATAGACGGCAAATAGCGTCAAATGTTAACTCCAGGGGCTGGGTGGTCAGTATTGGGGCACCCAATGCAGTACTCAACATTTTTAACTTTTCTGTATTTTTGAAAATCTGTACAGAAAAAGTTAGGGGGAAGTAGATGGTGATTACATTGAGATTCACTGCTCCAGGGTGCAGAGAAAAATGTAAATCACACCCAGCACTATTATTGTGTAAAAGTGGGCAAGATCTGAGGTGACAGTGTATCAACAGCGACTCAGCACACATCCCAGACACACTGCCAGGGGGAAGCTTGGAGGACAAAAGCTCATTCTCCACAGCAGACCTTCCCAACACTCCCTAGTTTAAAATTTAGATTACCTTAAAATAATCATTCAATAAATCATGAAAATCTCAAAACAAATCATATGACCCTGAATCACCATGTAATAATACTGTGTGTATATTCTCTGGACAAACAACTGAAGCAGACATAGCTATTTTATATCAAAACATCTTTTATATCTCAGACATAACTAAAATAATTTTCTTCTTTTAGGTTTATGACATACACAATAACTTTTTGCAAATTCCCATGACAAGAGCCAGATTATCTTCTGTGATAAACAAGCTCATCACCTCTTCAAATGTTACCTATTGCTTCTCCTGGATGCCACTTCTGTTAACAAAGCCCTTTTCTGGGGCTGTAGAATCACACCCAGGTAGAGAGAAGAGTCTGATTTGAGCAGTGAGCTGACTGTGATAATATTATGATAAAACAAACAACTAGCAGAGTTCGGTGTGTATCCACTGATCCCTTCTGGTTAGGAGGGTCCCTGAGTACAAGCAGCCCAGCTAAAAGCTCAAATCGTGACCTCTGTCCAAAGCCCAACCACCTTCTGATTGCGCATGCGCACCTAGCACTCTCACAGCTCCCCAGAGCCTTCCATCTGAAGGAAACTCCGGTGTCCTCCATGCCCTGGTCTTGCTTACTTAAAAAACTGGTCCTAAAGTACCTGATGCATGGCCATCAGCTTGGCCAGAATACCACAGCTGAATGGGAAATTAGTTCCTCACCTGAACAAGGCAGCCTGCTCTATCACGTGATGGACCTAGTGGACAGAACAACTCTCTCATGTTTCTGAATGAGCAACATGAGGAAGTTTCATTGTGGCAGAACCAACCCACAGGTTCCTGTGAGGCCTAAGAATGTATTCTTGGTTAATCTGCTGACTGTGACAAATTCTGACCAGGGGCTGGAAGATAAGAAGGGGGCCAAAGTCTCTGCCCTCGGGGGTCTCTCAACTAAGGTGCTTCTTTCTGTTAACCTGAAAAGTCTTAGAATGCCAGGGAATAAACAGACCTAAGAACTGTGGAGCCCACAATCTTATTTCACAAGTGGACTATACTCAGTACCCCAGGAAGGTTGGTGGGACAGACAAAGCCACTGAACAAAGGCTTCCCACCTCCGTCTTCCATGACATCAGAGAGATACTACTTCACTCTGCTCCAGAATGTATCACACAGCTATGGGGTGATGGCTTTGTTTTTAAATCATCTTTCTCCTCATTTGACCTTTTCCAGGAAAGAAGGTAAAAGTTCACCTATTTCAGGTGAAAGTTGCTGCTACCTACTCCAAGAAGGAAGAGCCCCTCATTGGCACCTGGTTCACCCTCAGCACCGCTGCCCAGGCACCCAGGCAAGAGCCAAGCACGTGTGGTGATGGTCTGCGGTGGAATGAGCCCTACCTCTCCAGCCTGGCTCCTCCCTCCGCAGGCATCTGAGCTGACTCAACATCCCCTCTGCTACAGAGTTTATTTCAGAAAGGAACCGAGGACCACAGTGCCAAAGTCGGAAGATGGATTTAGAAAGCGCCACTGAATCAGACGCACAGCGACAGCAGCCATCAGACATCACCCGGATTTAACTGCCCTAAAATTAGCAGTCGGAGCAAAGCAGTTACTGCAATGATTGCGTCAGAGCCATTCTGACTGGCGAGCTGCCAGTTTTAGGCAAATTGTCCTGCTTTCTCTACCAGGGAAACAATATTCTGGCACAGGGCCAGCAAAGCATCTCTGTGAATGCTCAAATTCTAGCTTCGCTATTAATGTTTTATAATTCAGTGACAAGGTGAACAAAGTCTATATGCGCTACGTCGGCAAGGGTGTTATTTTCTTTGTTGAAAGCATTTATGCTTTGGGTGAGTAAAGTACTGTGGATGAATCCTTTTAAATATTTAAATGCCTGGAATTTATTTAGAGATTCACATTCAACTGGCTTAAACAAAGATTATGCAAATCTAGCAAACTATAAATGCAAAACAAAAAATTGTTTCCCTGTTATACTTCTTTTAATCTTGGCAAAGACTTGGGGGCTAAAGAAATATTCTCTGTATGATCACAGAAGAACTCACTTGCTTCCCAACAAAAAACATGCAGCCTGACTCCTGCAGAGTCACTGCCCTCCCAGAAGATCACAGCATCACAGTG
This sequence comes from Petromus typicus, assembly GCA_004026965.1. Lineage (NCBI taxonomy): Eukaryota > Metazoa > Chordata > Mammalia > Rodentia > Petromuridae > Petromus > Petromus typicus. The sequence continues at coordinate 6,566 of PVIR01011367.1, forward strand.
GGTCACAGTCCACAGCTGGTGCAGATGGCACTTCTTACACAGAAGCACAAGCTCATGCAACAAACTCCAGCCCCGACACAACACCCTCCCCACAGGGACAGTGAACGAGGCCCTCAGAGCCTCAGGCGCCACCTTCGTGCACTTCGCCTTCACTCCTCTCTTCCTCCCTTCCACACGTTCACCTGACGGAGATTCTTTCAGACCTACAGCACCCAGCAGAGGAAGGAGCACTGGAGATGGGATCCAGAGACCCGGCTTTGAAACATAAGAGCCAGGAAGGTTCAGAGAACCACACTTTCTCCTTAACCCTCAGTTTTACATCTGTACCTGCATGGAAGTTCACAAACAAAACTGTCTCTAAGCTTGTGTTCAGGGCTTTCTCCTGGGTCCTTTACTCTTTTTCTCATCACAACATTCATTTCCCTCACTCCTTCTTAGCATTCGCAACTTCTGAAATGGGAAAACAGACCCATTATTGGAATTAAATGATTTGGCAGGACTCTCACACAAATGGTTGACAAATTGGAAGCTCCTACTATTATTTATGAAAGACAGTGTTTCAGCCTCACTCACATGTCTTGTGATAGCCCTGAGTCAGAAGGATCTTCCTTGGTTTCATACATTTACAGGAAGCTACTATGTCTAGATACTAAAGATAAAAGATTTTTACCATAATATTCAAATATACTTTGTAACCCTCAAATGAAAAGCACTAACTCAACAGAAAGAGTACTGTCTATTTTAAATGTGGCTTTCGAAAGATACTACTTCCTGTAGAAATTATCACTGCTAATAGATTGAGAGATGAAGGACTACAGACAGTTCTGGCAACTCAGAAATCATTTCTCTCCCATACTCTTTCTTAGCAGGCCCACGTTGGGGGCCTGTTCATCCTTCCAAATAAGCTGCAGCATCATCCGAGTCTAACAGGACCATAAGCACAGGGCAGAATGAAGGGGCGTGGCACTCTCATGTGGAGGAGACTGTATGTGTCTAGACTCCCAGAGTCTCAGCCTTTGGAAGAGGCTCTGAGGGTCTCCATGTGCCCATGGAATGCTGCAAAGCACTGTTCCATCTCAGGGCCCAACCACAGGCCATTTCCTGGGAACTGGACAGACAAAGCTCACAAAGCTCAGTACAATGCAAAAAGGTTCCAGACAGGTCACTTATAATAGAAATGAGCAAAACCTGAAGGCCACATTACTTAATTTAACAAAAGCCAAGACAGAAAAAGTCCTTCTGTGTTCAAGCCCACAACTCCACATCACTGCTTTAACAGTGACTGTTTGCTGTGTGCATATGGTGCAGCAAAATCTACCTAAGAGCAAAGAACATAGAAAGTCCACCTCTGCCCACAGGATGCTTATGTTCTACTGAAATGAGACAAGATGGACTATGGCGTCAGGTGAGGCTGGATGCTGGAGATGAAGACCGCACAGGAATGGAGTGGGTACGGCAAGCTCGTGCAAAGTGCAGGCATGCAGGGCAGGGGGCACTTTTGATCACCATTCTGGCCCATCTCAGACATGCCACACTGTGAATCTACACAGTCAATGCTGTTCCTACTCTTAGAAGCTTCTGGATGAGAGAATGATGAGTCTAGTCACATGTCTTTGTACCCAAGACCCTGGAACCCAGAGTGGCTGTGTTAGTGGGTCACTTCTCCACAGCTGAGCTCAACCAAAAACTTTTCAAAGACAGGCACATCCCCCAAGACATCACCCCATTATGCAAAACCCCAAACCAGGTGACCTATCAATAGTTCTAAAGGAACACAGGCCAAAGTCAGACATACTCTCAGAAAAAATAATTAACACAGTAAGCACAGGGCCCTTTATAAGTGGCGCTGGCTCTGGCTTTCCTCGCAAAGCCCTGCAGATCTCAGAAGCGCAGTGTCTACATGGTCAACAATCTGCTATCTGTCAGGGAAAACAGCAGAACAGTGGTCTCCAAAAGAGGGCACACATTTTAAGGGATGATAAACTAGCTTTCAGGTATGAGAGAACTACCCCTACTTTGGCCACTTTTAATATCACCCTTCTTAAAATGTATAATTTTGTTCGTGCTTTATGATGTCCAAGATATTTGGGCATGCTAAAATACAGATACATTTGTATAAACACACAGGCACATATATATTCATTTGTGTATATGTATACACATATGGATAGTTAGAAAGGTGACTATGTACAGATGGCATGCACAGCAGAAAAGTTCAGAGACCCTATCACAAAAAGCCACGATTCTTTAGATTAAGGCACTATGTGCATGGAACAATAACATTCTTCCTGTATGAAAGCAAAGAATTATAACTCCTAAAGCCACCTATTAGAAACTTCAACACAAAGGACCATATCCCAGCTCTATTCAGGACCACCCAAATCCCACTGTCCACAAGGATGAAAATGTTACCAAAATCTCCCCAGAGCACAGTGAAAGCCACCATCATGCTGACAAGGATGCCAGGCCCTCAGCCTCAGTTGAGAGTTCCAACACCCCACACAATGGTTTGCTTTGTATCTATCACTTTTTATTCACACAATGGTTCTTACTTCCCACGATCACAATCTGGCTCTTTGCTCAGGTTTTTTGTTTGTTTGTTTGTTTGTTTTTGTTTTTTTTAATTTAAAGTCATTGAAGACTATCTAACTAGCTAACTTTGGAATGACAGCCCAACTCAACAACTTCTCGCGGTAATTAGAAAATATGCAACAGTGAAAAATATGGGAGATCTAGCTGGCAGAACTTAAGATGCTGCTTACAGTGAAAGGATATTTATTTGTGAAACAGGCAGAGAAGTGTATCAACTAGTTAAAACACCAGGAAAATGGAAAGACTGTGGCTCTTGTCCCCACTGTCTGAAAATAATTCAAAGCAATACCAAAGTGAAAAATGAGCTTACTGAGAAAGTCCAGCAACATTCTATTTTCTCCTACAATCTTTTTGGTGCCTACAGTCTTTAAGATCTCAGGCTTCCCTAGTTTCTCAGTCACCCAGTCCTTAATGAACATGCACTTCCCAATCACTAACTACTATATGTAAAACAGAGTCTTTCTAGTGACACGATGAAAACAACTCATTTCTTACTCAGAATAAAGTGGTGGGCAGAACCTGCAAAGCAGGTTAGACACGTTCTTTCCCAGTCTCCACGTGTGATGCATCAGTACTTCATTGAAACCAGAGCGAGCCTCCTTGTAAACCTAGAGGGAAGCCCGGGTGGCTAAGGAGGCCGACTCACAGTGGTCAGCCAGTCTAACAATGTTATCACTGACACGGGGGAGGCAGTTTAATCCAACCTGTGGACAGCCATTTCTCAATGAAGACAGACAAAGGTGCCTAATAAAGACTCAGACTTCACAAAGCGCTACAGAAAGAACCAGGTAAAACGGTAAAATGAAGCACAACAATCATTCAAAGAACCTCTGGTTGGTCTCACAGCATGCACATTCCTCCACCTTTTGGGGGCATTGGTATAACAGAATCCTTAAAACTTGTTTTGTTGTTTTTCATGTTAAAAGTGAAAACAAATAGTACAGAAATATGCAGGAATATTTAAGGACTTTAAGGACTTTTACGGCCCAGAGAGGTCATGAAAACCACACTCAACTTACTGCTTATCTTCATTCCTCCACTCAGGGTTGCACAGGGAAAATACCTCAGAGAAAGGCGCTACACAAATATGACCCCTAGAGCAAGGTAAACCCAGCCCCCTTGACTAGTGCTGCTCTTTGGAACAAAGTTTATGAATCTGTTTCAGAAAGGATCAAAATAATTTACCCCTGGAGTTGCAAGGCATTTAAATTCCTGTCACACTGTTAGTTCGCCTTTAAAAGGGGTCACAGCGATATGCAATTGGAAGAGAAAAGCAATTTCTGAGTCATTGATTTCAAGGTAAACCAAGCAGCTGTAACCCTCTGGAAGGCTAATACACAAAATTTACAGTAAGCCATGGCCAGGAAGACCAAAACACAAAATATAAGCTCTCCCAGACAGACAGACATCTTTATTACTACATTTATATTAAACAACAAAGAACTTACTATGACCCTATGGATATTGAAAAGGATCATGGGAATATTTTATCCAAACTCCAGAGTGAGCACCCTATGCTCTTTCTACTCGCCCTGAAATGGAAATGGGTCCACCATGAAAAACAAATGTCTAGAATGTGATTCTCTATAATCGTTAGGCTACTTTATATTTCATTCAAGTTCAAAGTAGAAAAGCAAAACTTAGCTTTTTAGTTAATAATAGTCTAGATTTTCTTCAGATTCACCAACCCTTTGAAAAGATTTGTACTCCTAAACCAGCACTGCAAGCAAATTTTATGTTCAAAGACTCAATGTTTCCTCAATCTCAAAAACATAACCTTGGCGGGGGCCGGGGAGTTAGCTCAGTGGTTCCGGCGCCTGTCTTGCAAGCGCAAGGACCCGGTTCGATTTCCCGGTAACCACATAACAATACTGGGCGTGGAGACTCAACCCAGCAGCAACTAGTACCACATACCACAGTGCCGGGCGTGGTGGCTCACGCCTGTAATCCCAGCACTCGGGAGGCAGAGGCAGCAGGATTGTGATGTGAGTTTGAGGCTGAGCTCGGGGCCAGCCTGAACCACAAAAGCGAGACCCTGTCTCAAAAAACCTAAAAAAAAAAAAAAAAAAACATAACCTTGGCACCTACCTTGGTCAGTTTGTGCCCAGGTGAAAATTTTATCCACAGTTCTTTACAGTGTATTCAGTAAAACTACTCATTTTAAACTAGTTTTGATACCAAACATAGCACTTTTAAGCAAATGACTACCCTTTCAGAGAAGTTTACTAATATTTATTCACTTTAAAAACAGATTCTCAAAACGAATGGCCTAGTTCCACTTTTGCCTCAAGTAGAAAGATCTCCAAGATGAAGAGGTATTGGGCCGGGGATATAGCTCAGTGGTTCCAGTGTCTGTCTTGCAAGCGCAACAGCCCAGGTTCAATCCCCGGTAACCACATAACAATACTAGGCATGGAGACTCACCCCAGCAGCAATCAGTACCACATACCACAGAGCTGGGCGTGAAGGCTCATGCCTGTAATCCCAGCACTCAGGAGGCAGAGGCAGGAGGATTGCTGTGATGTGAGTTTGAGGCTGAGCTCAGGGCCAGCCTCAACTACAAAGCAAGATCCTGTCTCAAAAAACCTAAAAAAAAAAAAAAAAAGATAGAGAGGTATTCACCAAGCTCAGGTATCAGGAATTCTTCGAAATAACATTCCAATCTCAAGAAAGAAAAGGAACCTTTCAAACCCATATTACAGGCGTATGCAACAGAAAAGCATTACAGATGCTTTACAAGCATTACAGATGCCACATCAGGATGGCCTGATAATTTCTCTATTCTACTAGAAGTTGCATCTCTGAAAAATTAAAACCCTTAAACTCAATGTGGTGACCCACACTTGTAATCTCAGTGTTCTTGGAGGCTCAGGAATAGGATCACAGGTTCAAGCCCTAGCTGGACAATTTAGTGCATTAGTGAGATCCGTCTCAAAATAAAATATAAAAGAGGTAATGATGACATTTGGAATGTAGGTCCTGGGTTCAATGCCCAGCGCAAAAAAAGAAACGGGAGAAAGGAAGGTTGGTTGGTTGCCTACCATTTTAAAAACATAAAGGGTATTTTATGAAATATGTATGCTTCAGCCAGCTGGGAAATCCACGGCCAATACTCCAAGGCTGACGCCCCCTGCCCCCACGTGTAATGTACCTGTCCCTCTACCTTAAGGACCAAATGCTTCTGCCGTTTATCTAAGCTCACCTCACCCCATCTATAGGTCACATGTGGGTACTGATAAAAGCTGCTCCGGATTTTCTTTCATTCCCTACTTCCCAGATGTTTACTCAGGCTTTTTTTTCCCCCATCAGCTATTTCTGAATGTGTTATGGTTTAGAATAAATTTAACGTGTCATAGTTTACTCTGGGCAAGGCACATAATAAGTGATAGCTATAAAGATAACTTCAAGATATTTTTCCAGTTTAAAAATAAGTTTGCCTAGCCAGACAGGATTTAGATGAGCTGCCACGATCTCACTTTAGAATAACAGTATTTGAAAACCTAACTAAAAGTACTGCTGCTGCCCAGTCAACTAGAGACTATGGTACTTGTCATAAATGGGCTGTGCTTAGAAATGAAGAATCAAGTATCATCCGGGAGCAGGAAATGAAGACGTCCCTGACACAATCCTGGCGTGAATCACATAGATACACTCAGCAATGTCTCTTCGCAACGCAGCAGTGCACTCCGTAGGAACCATCAATGCTGGGAGAGCCCAAACTCAAAAAGGAACACACTTTGCTACTTTGCTAGGAGTTAGTACTCCTCTGCCTTTCTTATCTTTCAGAAATAACCAGTTAAACTAGATCAAGCAGCATGATGCAGGAGGAAATGTTATTCATTAGAATTACAAAATTCACTCTGGAACAAACTCCAAAATCCCCAAGTAAGTCAAAACAAGAAATAAACATTCTTAAAAATGTAACTACATATAATAGCCCAAGTCTTACCTTCAAGAATGCCATAAAGTCAGTTTTTCCATGTCTGCAAAAGTAGATTTCTATAAGTCTTATATAGAAATTTTGTTATAAAATATATATCTAATATGTATAGCTATATGTAATATAGATTAGATATATATTTTAAAAGCAACAGTGTTGGAGATTTGCTGCCTTCCATTACTATTTGAAGGTTTATGAACATCGCAATCTAGACCGCAGGCAGAATCAACGCGAAGAGGCAGTTTACTAAAATGCCTGTCATAAGAAAGCCATCTAGTGTTAAAGTTTAGAAATGAAAACTGCAGACAAAAGAGGCAAAGAAAAGAAAAATTTGTGAGACTATTTTGAACTTACTGAGCAAGCCCGTGAGAATCACCAAGATTTTTGTTATTCTTCTCTTTGTTTTTATTATATTTTTCAAAAACCCATCCTTCCAAAACCAAATCAAACTCTAAGCAAAATCCAAAACGTCTACGATTTTATTTTGACCAAAATCGTGTTTTGAAGAGCACAATCCGCGACCTGCGCACTTGGCGTTCCCTGAGCTCCGGTCGGAGTCATCCTGGGCTGAATTAATTTAACCCGAGCAGGTTAATGATGACAAATCTCTCCCAGAGGGCTCATGCCGAGTTGTTCCGGGCTCTTGGTCTCGGGTGATGAGCCGAAATTGATTCCCTGGGTTTGCGGCGCGCCTGAAATCAATCTGTGGGCGCTCCGGGGACTCTCGTCGTGGCGCGGGCTCGCGCCCACAAAGCGCCCCGGGCCGACCCTGCCAGCCTCCCGCGGGTCCCCTAGTCCCGGCCGCCGGGCAGATCTCCTGGACGCCTGCATCCCCGCGGCGGACACTACCTGCTCCCAGCTGGAAACTGGTGACTCCCGCCTGCTGCCCCGAGGCCGGACCCGCGCCACCAGCCCGGTGCCCGCAGCCCCGCTCCCCCGGGACCCCGCGCGCCCGCCGGACGCGAGCCTCACCTCAGAGCCTCCGACCAGGAACCCACTACGTCTCGCGCGCTCAAGGCGGCACGTTCTGGGGCCGCCGCCTCGCCGCCCGCCGCCGCCCCGGGCGGCCCATCGGCCCGGACCCCGTGCGCTCAGCTGGAGGCGGTGGCCTGCGTCTTCGGCGGCAGTGCACCGTCTGCCGCTCCGGCTCCCGCCGCCTCCGCCCGCCGCCCTGGCCCCGCCCCCGCTGGCCCCGCCGCCGCCCATTGGCCACCGCCCGCGGCCCGCCGCTGCCCATTGGCTGCCACTAGTCCGCACCCCGCCCCCGCCGGGCGCGCGCGCCGTCCGTCGGTCAGTAGCTCGCTCGGTTTGCGTGGTTCCCAGGCGGGCTCGGGAGAAGCAGCTGAGTCCTATCCTGGGTCCCTTATCGGGACGACCACGCCAGACTACAAGCTTACTGCTCAACCGCCGGGATCTACACTCCGAGGCTGAGTGTAGCTGGTGGGGGAGACTTGTCACCGGGCCCTGCTTGGCACCAGCCCGGAACACCCCAGGGCTGCCACCCCGAGCCAGTTGGCGCAGGAACCCCCACGGGCCACCACCTCTGTGGCCACTGCCTGCGGCTGCGCAGAGGGGGAGCAGATCTACAGGAGGGGGCTGTGCAGCCCTGAGAGGCCCCGCGGGCTGGGGTCGCAGCAGCGAACGAGGTGCATTTGTGCTGCCCACCTTCTCCGCTGTCTCTGGGGACGCTGACCACCCGCGGGAGGCCTCATTTGGGCCCTACTGAGCACCAGCTTGACTTTCAGGGTGAGTGCGAGTAGACCAAAGTCCGTAGGGAACAAGCCTCGCTGGAGCCAACCAGACCGCGGCAGCACTACTAGAAAGGGTTTGTAGGATCTGCAGGTGCGGTGCGCCCCGGACACCTCCCAGCTCGCTGCAAGCTCCAGAGCCGCTGGGCCGCGCCCAAGCCTGAATTGGGGCAGCCACTCCCTCGCCTGCTGGAGGCGGAATTGTTCCCGAAGAGATAATGTTATCTTCACTTCCCTATCACAGACATTTCCTAGGACACTACCCTGGCAAAGTTAAATAGAGACGGTTCCTCCCACGTTGTATTTCTCTGTGTACATATTGTACAATGTTTTGTATCCGTTTAAAACGAGATGCATATAATAAAAATGTCAGAGAGTAATACAATGACATTATGACATCTGAATTTTCCAAGTTTTGAGGGGCTTCCCATCTGTCACCTCGTATTCAGCGTTTGCAAGATCCTCGGGTATCCCTTCAATAAACGCTTACTGAGAGACCTTGAATAAAGGACCCTATGCCTCTGTCTGCCCTTCCTGGCCTTGTCAGCTGCCCCCTGGCCGCGTGCTTTTCCAGGAAGGACACACACACAGCGTTAAACCCAGGTTAGAGATGGCAGAGTCAGCCATCCTTCTGCTTCAAAACAAACAAACAAACAAAAACAAAACAAAGTCAAGCTTTGTTACAAAGCTAAAAATGTTAGTGCAGTTTTAAAGAAAACTATCACCTATGAAACAAGAAACTACATTTGCCTGAAGCCTGCAGGAGCATCTTCCTTTATCTCCTCACTTTCACCTTCGCCCAGGCCAAGACTTCCCCTCCCATGCTCCAGCCCCACTGCCTGCCTCCCACCCCAAGGTTCTTGCCTCTAGGAATTTCACCGTCCTCCAGGGGATCCTCAAAAAACAGACTGTGGATTAATTCTCTGCATTTCTGCCTTGGCTCCTCACCTCCTTCTGAAGTCCTCCTAACACCAGTCATACCTGTTTTCCTCTAAGAAAAATAAAAGGGACAGAATTCAAAAGCATAGCAGGTGTCTGCCCCTTGCAAGGATTTGAGCTTGCTGGCTGACCGTGCCTGCTGCTTGTACCCACAGTATTTACTTTTGAATACAGCAAAACGAATTTCATGTCTTTAACAAACCACAGTAAGATGCAGCCTACAGATAATGTGTGTGTGCTGTGATAAATCTGAATGGCTAAATTAACTAAGGACTTATATTGCCACAGTCTTTTTCTGTTCTACTCCCAGCCCTCCTTCAGTGTATTTCTTTGAAGCTGGTTATGCCAGTGCATGCCTATAATCTTACCACCCAGAGCAGCAGCAGCAGGAGGATTTCAAGTTCCAGCTCAACCTAGGTGATTTAGTGAGACTCCATCTCAAAAAAGAGCTGGGAATGTACCTTAGTAGGAAGGCTCTGGGTTCAATTTCCTACCCTCAAACAAGTGTACTTCTTGTGTATCAAATGAATATTTATAATTAGGGACAAATAGTCATTGGTGGCATGCACTGTTGGAGGCATAATGTCAGACTCAAAAGGTCAAAGGGCTTTCGTTAATTTCATGACCAGGATCAAGGCTTGGTAGTAGGTGCTCACCACCTATCAGCTATGCCCACAGGGGAAGGGAGAGGGTCAGGTCTGTGGGCAAAGCTTGGACCAGTCAGCAAAGGCCTCATATGTATATATTCACTTCTTACGTATGATTATTTAAATATTGCTAATAAATCCAGACCTGCCTCAAACTTGACAAACCCCTTTCTTTCTTAATTGTAACTGTCCATGCACAGCAAGCCCAGGGACGGAGTGCCACATGTCCAGGAAACTGCCACTCCTCTGCCAGACGCACCTTAGCCACTTACGTAACACATGCTTGCATGCTTGTCTTCCCTGCCAAGTCCCGTTTGCTTCTTAGAGGAGACATTGTCACAAGCAGTGGAGCATGCTGGCAGGGTGCACCTTTCTTTCAAACTGGCAGCCTCTCCCAGTGAAACATGTTTGAATACGGTCTTGTGAGGGAAACAGGAAGTGCCAAGGCCAGAAATGGTTCAGCTGTGGCTCAGGAAGCTGGGTCTCAGGCCCAGATCTTGTAGAGTCCAGTAGTCCTGATAATAGGAAAGCACGTGTTCCCTTGAAGTGAAAGCTAAAAGAATAATGTAAGTTCTTAAATAATGTGCTAAGTACCCTCATGTAGTGTGGGACTACATACTGCCCCTGGGAGCCCAAGAAGCTACCTAATGAAAACATCAGTCCGCTCCATACTCTGGAGTCCACCCGGTGGTCTGTTCTGCATTTGAATAACAAGACCTTCCTCAATGTGCAAGTACAAGATAGCTGAGCTGGGATTTTATACAGGAAACAATCCTAAAAATAGTGTAAAGACAGAACATTTAAAATACTGCATTGAAGCCAGACATGATGATACATGCCTGAAATGCCAGCCCTCTGGGAGTCTGAGGCTAAAAGATTTCAAGTTCAAATCCCGCTACGGCAAAATAGCAACTCAGTGAGACCCTGTCATAAAATAAAAAGTAAGAAAGGCCTGGGGACATAGCTCAGTGAAAAAGGCCTGAGTTCAATCCCCAAAACAAAACAGAGCACAACAAGTTGAATTGAATGCTGTGTAGATCTGTGCTATGGAGATCCGGAAAGGCTCAGTGGCAGACATCCCTCAACAAGGAAAAGTTCCTTGTGTTCACAAATAAGAAATCCTGTATGGTGGTCTTAGCTGCAGCATGGCCAACCCCAGGAACTTCCAAGAATCTCCCAAGATAGGTGGATTATGTCCTTCTTGATGGTTCAAACTCTTGACCATTGCCATTCACAACTATCTCTTGATGTCTCGGTGTCTCCCTGTGCACGTTGCTGCTAACCAACTCAGAAAAATTATACTGCCCTTAAATATGTCTTCTGCCCTGTCAGCTTCAGGAAGAAAATAAGACAGATAGGAAGAGAGATGGAGGGAGAGAGGAGAAGAGCAGAAACTGTGTGTGATCCAAAAGCTTTTTCACCATCACCCTTAATTCAATGGCCCCAAATAATGGGAGTTTCAGAAAGCTTGGCTCTGCATCTGGTTTGTAACCTTACTGTATATGAAACTTTAAGCCAGTCACACCTCAAAATTCCATTTCTCTCATCTGAAAATGTGAGGATTATGAATTTCCCATGGGCCATAGTGAGGATGCCTGAGATTTTGTAGCTCAGTTCAACAGATTGCCAGAGTCCACTGTTTTCTTTCACCTTCAAGTAGAGATTGGAATTTTATTTCCAACAGTTACACAGAATCTGGCCCAAGGCAGGGGCTTGATAAATAGCTCAGGAATGAAATAAGAGTGGGTGGATGGATTAAACAGTAGTATTAATGCTTTTCCTTCCTTCTACCACAGCAGATTTAGGATTTATAACTTAATCCTCCAAATCTCATTCTTATCTTGGACATATACTATTCATTAACCAATGTTTTTGGTTTCACTTTTTAAAATGTATTAGCTAATGCGTAACGCTAATGACCTGTTAGTTGAATTCATACACAGGCATTGCTATTCCGTGCCACTAGATGGCGTCTATCAATAGTAAACTCAAACTACCATGCATATTTCTGCCAGGTAACGATTTTAAGGAAATCAGTACAGAAAAGGGTCATATTCATTTATATCTATCTATCTATCTATCTATCTATCTATATCTATCTATATCTAGATAGATAGATATTATATATATATCATATATATCATAGATATATTGTCTTCGTTAATAACATTTTAAAGTTGTTGATTAAACTCTAAGCAACCTCAAAGTTCAAGGTCTTTCATAGTAAGTACCTGGTGACAATTCCCAAATCTCTGAAAAAATAACCATTCACTGGCGGATGAATTAGAAAAAGTTGAAAGCAATGTGGAGAGAATTATGAGGACAGACAGGATTGTTATTTAACTCCTGGGCACTGGGTACCTCGCGGTAAATACTTTGAAGCATACCTTTGCTATCTCATAAAAAGAGACTACTAGAACATCAGGATGAAAATGTTTACTGCATTTAAGTCATGTAGGAGGATGTTTTGGTATCTTTAAGGGTCCCAGGGAGAAATAGCCATACACTTTAAATGTTCTGTTAAGACCAGGTAACTTCTGCTGTCCAGCTCCCATCTAGAAAGTTTCCTCTGTCTTATCCTGACATTTGGTGGCTGGCTTACGGCAACACTTCTAATTTCCTGGGCAAAAACTTGGGCGTCAAGGGGGGTAAGACTGAAAGACAGGAAAAGGAAAGGTCCATCACATGAGGGGCAGTCAGCAGGAAACAGGAGGAGAGCAGATATGGAGAGGAACACATATCCTGTCCCCCAAATCTGAAAATTAAATATTTGAAAATACCCTTGATAGAGCATAAATCCATATTTTAATCAATAGAGTAATTATAGAGATAATACATAAAACAAAACCAAAGCACCTTAGCACTCCAGATGCCAGTGTCTTTAGAAACTGGAAAAATCAGGTGTTGGGGGATGCACAAAATGCAGATTTACTGCTATCAATTTTTACTTCCTTCTTTCTGGGAATGCTGGGAAATGACTAAACAAAAGCTTATGGTGGACACCATTTTCATCCTCCTACTAAGAAAAAAACCAAGTTTCTGTTGTTGATTTGGTTTTTTGCCTACAACTCAAGGTATTAAACCAATCTGTCAGTTCCCCCAAAAGCCTGACTCCCCTGGCTAACTCTGACCCTTGTGATAAAGACACTATCACTACACTGAATACCAGGTCATAGGCTCTCTGCGGACACACTCTGTGTCTGCCCTCCATGATCCATCAGGGAACTGCTCCAGCCAGCGCCTCTGCAGGGATGCCCTAAAGGGATGCCAGTGTCAGTGTGTCCCAAGTCCGTTATCCTAGGACCTCTGTAAACTCCGCTTCTTGCAATCCCCACTTCAGGAAAAGCCTACCCACTGTCAGTAAGCTAAGCCTTCTCGATTTCTCTCTACACCTTTTCTTCTGCTGCCTGCTTGTCTCTGACATACTTTTTTTTTCTTGAACCAGCACATCTGGTCAAAACAGCCTCTGAAATGGTGTCTTCCTTTCCATAACCCATTTGCCTTGTGGTTGTGTCAGATCACCACCCTCCCCTGCTTCAAAGCCCCAGAGGCTTCCAGTGGGCCTAGGAGAAGCTCTGGTCCCTTGGCCTACCACTGCCCACCCCCACGCCATGGGCCCCATCTGACTCTCTGGGCTTTGCACTGGCAGGCAACTCTGGGTCATTCTAGTCCCTCATTTTCCCTGTAGCCTCCACAGACTTCTCTCTCCTGGAATCTCCCTCTCTGCCCACGTCCATGTAGCACCCCCATTCATCCTTCCACTGCTCACTCCAGGCCTTGGTCATGGCTGGACCAGGGGCAGTCTGTGTCCCTCTCACTGATCCCAGCTGTGGAATTCCGTAAGGCTGCGGCCCAGAGGAATGCATTACCTGAGAGCTCTCACCTCTCTGAAGGCGGGACACCCGGAAAATGCAAGTGGGCTTCATGTCTGTCCCACGGGACGGAACCTGTGTTTCCTGGTGATCTAGCTGGGAAACATGGTCCTTTGTCTATTCCATCTGTTCTCTCCGTGATCCACCAGCTACTTTACAGAGGAAAGATGTGAAAAGTGTGCATAGAAGGCACACGTGTGTGAGTAATTACAATAGAGTCTCCGGCTGGGCTCCTATACCCCAAAGCAGTTGCCTTGGGGTCACCTAGAATTGTCATTATTGGCCTTTTCCCCCATAGAATACCCTAAATCATCAATAATACAATATGATTGTTTCCTCTCAAAAGACAAATACACTAAATAAAATACAGTACAAAGCCAGTATTCTTGTACAATATTATTTTTATTTTAGTCATTGTCCAAGATTGTTGGTAACTATTCACCAAGCATCAGCACTGGTGGCCTGTGTCCCCAGGAGCAGGCTGGCATCCAGAGTGCCAATCCATGTTGGGTGAGGGTTCCCACAACATCCATAGCTGTATACCCTACTGAATTATAGGGCTGGGTCCTTGATACCATCCCTTCCACTAGCTGTCACTCTCCCTACTTCTCATCAAATGCTTAAGAGAGGTGGGGAAACAAAGCCAGCTTTGTCCATGCCACCCATCTACATACAAACCAGCAATACCCTCGAAAGGGGATGTTCCCACAACCACAGAGACTATACCACCTCACCCTTCTCTGCTCTTGCTCTCATCCTTTTGAGCTTGTAGTAGTTTACCAGCAGGAAACCACTAGAGGGGATGTATCCCGACAAGACGAGACAATATACCATTATTGTCTTCAGTATTCCCACTTGGAAAATTGACTAGTATTCATGTGGAACAATAAAATTAAATTTGCTGGCACTTTACTCCCACTTCATGGGTACAAAGAGAGGATGGGGGCCTTCTGCATTGAGGAGCAGACACCAAAGGGAAAATGGCTCTGTGTGCACTAGAAACAGTGGAGCATGGAGTTCATTCATCCCAGCCAGGCCATTTTCTTGCTTTCCTATAAACAAATGTCAGGAGTGTTGCTTTGTTTCATATGCTTTGGAGATCAAATAATCTCCCTCCAGCATTGCCACTTAGACATGTATATGTTGGATTCCTGCAAACTGCACTATTAGGAGAGGGCAATGGAGTGGGCTGGCCCATCTCAAGGAAAAATGAGTTCATATCTAGTTTGATGGAAAAAAAAACTTGAAAAAGTATGGGGCATATGACAAGTATGTAAAACAAATGCTCATTCACTTTCACTTTCTAAATTAATTCATCCATCTATGCAGTCATTCACCCATTAATCAAACATCCTTTGCATGCTGCTGCTTTATGCCAAGAATTATGCTAGGCACTGTGATTATGAAGATGAATTCCAGTCCCTGGAATGTATATGTGTAATCCCAGCTAGATGGGAGGCTGAAGCGAGAAGCTTGCAAGTTCAAAGCCCACTCAAGTCACTTAGCAAGATACTGTCTCAAAATTTTAAAAAAGGAAAACAGTACTCGGGATGTAGCTTAGTGATAGAGTTCTTATCTAGTGTTATGGTTTATATTGAAATGTTCTCCCAAAGCCTCATGCATTCAAAGGTGAGGCTTTGAAAAGGTGATTGAGTTAGGGCTATTATAACTGCCTTGCTTTTAGGAGGTGGGGTCTGGTCAGAAGAGGAAGGCCATGGGGGGCATGACCCTAAAGGGTATATCCTTCTTCCTGGCTCTTTCCTTTTTCTGTCCAGTGCCTTCCAACATGCTGCTGACCATATACAGACTGACATCTACTGTAATATAAACACCTCCTCATTTAAGTTGTGTGTGTGGAGCATTGTTCTCAGTAACAAGAAACTGGTTTGCAGAGAAGTCAGGTTATTGATGTGATGTGACTTGGTCACACAGTTGAGAATCCTTTGGAACAGATTCACTGAGGAACTTGGACAGGTTTGGAGATGCCAGGAGAAAAGTCAGCTTTAGAGTGCTGTAAGCCAATAGATTGGTGGGAGATTCTGGGTGGTGCTCAGAGAACCAGAATGCTGATAGACATGCAGACTGTAAAGACAAAGTTCAGGAGGTTTCAGTTGGGAACAGGAACTCCATTGGAAAATTGGACTCTGGTCATGTGTATTATGCTCTGGCAAAAAAAAAAAAAAAGTCCTTTCATTTTGCTAAGTACTAAAACTTTGAGGCAGACTGAGATAAGGGTGGTAGATTAATTAGTCCAGTAGAAAAAAAATCTCAAATTAGCCTAATGTTCAGTCTGTACTGTAGATACTGCTTGATGCTTTTAGCCAGGATTATACTGAAAATCAAGAGCAAAAAGCCCACTTGAAAGTTTTCAGTTTCCCAAGAAGGGAAGTGCCTGTACCTTTGGACCAAAAAGTTGCTGAAAAATTAACATTAAAAAGAAGCTGTATACTTTACAACAGGATAATCCAAAAATATTCTTAGAGCACATGAGGAACAGCAAGGCCTCACCCTTGGAATGCTCAAAGTTACAAAAGTGAAAGATTTTACTTTGCAAACCCCAGGGCACTGTGCTTGAGAACAGCCACCTCAGCAATTTCTTCCCTGGGATTTAGTTCAAAGTGTTCAGACACCGGAGACCTCTGAGGTCACGGTACAAGGAACTCCCTTACTTCTTTAGCTAGTGGCAGATCTTATTGCAATTCACAGGTGCTGGTTTTTTCAGCTGCTGAATGCAAAAGTTGTGGGGTTGGAGAGATCTCCACCCATTTTGGAAGAAGGCCTGGGAGGCCAGGCAGTGTGGCCCTGAGAGAATAATATGTTAAGCTGAAAGCATAGTGGAGAACCTAGGAAATTGAAGCGGCTAAGAACATGAGCTATTGACTGAGGAAGCCTGCTGGCTGTGGGTGGAGCCTCCTCAAGAGAGAAACCAGACAGAGAACAATTTGGAAAAGTGTGAGATGAGGCTTAAGCTGGTCTGAGCTGACGTATTGCCACATCTTGCCCTAGATGCTGAACAAGGACATACAGGATTTAATGTTTTCCCTGCTTCTTTGGTCCTATTAGTTTCTATCCCCCCTTTCTTTCTCTTTAAGAATAATAATGCTTACACCACGCTATTGTATGTTGGAAGTCTTCAACTTTCTTCTGATTTTTACAGAGGCTCATAGGTAAGAGTCTGCCTGAAGTTTCAGGGGACACTTTGGTCTTGGACTTTTCAGTAATGATGGTACTGGTAGGGCTTTGGTAACTGAGGTGGACTAAATGTGTGTTGCAGAAAGAGATACACATGAGTAGTTTAGAGTTGAGGGAAGAAAGTTATATTTTATATCTAAGTGTCTTCTCAAAGCTTCATATGCTCAAAGGGGGGACTTTTGAAAAGTGACTGAATTATGGGGCTTCATAGTTGACTTACTGTTAGGAAATGGGATCTGACAGGAAGAGGCAGGTCACTGGGAACATGAACTGGAAGGGTCTATCATCTTATTGTCAGGTTCTTACTTTGTTTCTCTGCATCCATCGCCATGAAGTGAGCAACTTTCTTCCACCTGACCCTTCTATTGTTCCTTCCTGTCTTGGAGCCAGTCAACTATGGACCAAAGCCATGAGACAAAATAATCTCTCCTCCTTTAAGTTTTGGGTGTCAGGTATTGAGTCTTAGTGACAAGGAATATAACTAAGACACCTAACATGTACAGGGCCTAGGATGCAATCCTTAAAACCACAAAATAAATCCCAGTTCCATCTCTAGCGGAAGAGACACACCAGTAAATAAGTAATTCTAAGAAATAAAGGACAGAGGAAAAGTCAAGGAAGTCAATAGGACTTCTATGGGTTCCAGCAGCCAGGAAAGGAGAGGATACTAAAGTCAGCCTCAAAGAATGTCTGGTATTGGCCTGGGGGGAGGGGCCATTGAAGGCCTTCCCAGGTTCCTTTCAGAACTGTGTCCTCTTCTATTTTCACCCATCTTCATCTTGCCACACCCCACAGCTAACTGATAAAGGCAGTGCTTCCCCAAATCTTAAGCTTTCCATTGGTCTTTGCTCAAGGTTATGAAGGTTATTTTTTTACCAAACCTGGCAAAGTATTTTCCATTTTGGAAATCTGGAAAACCTAAATATATATTTACTTCTTGAAGATTTTATGGCTGGTATATCTGAAATTATTACATTAACAAAGTAACTTGTTTTTCTTTATCATTAATCCATTTTTATGTTCTGGTTGCAAAGGTAAGAAAAATCAAATTTTACTGATACATATGAGAAAATGTAACGTCTAGTCTCCAAATGCTGTGTAAACATATCTTCACAACCATAGACATGATTTCTATCCTTAAATTAAATATAATGTGATCACTAGTTATTTCAACCTGAATAAATACACATATACATATATAATATAATATATAATAATATATATTATATATTATGTTATATATATTATTTCAACCTATATATATGTGTATGTGTGTGTCCTTAGCTTTTTGTTTGTGAAATTTGCACTAACAATTACTGAACTTTATAAGGAAATTCCATTTCAGCTTAAGAAGATATGGATTTCTTTCTATTTTTATGTGTAGTTTTTACTATTATACTCTTGCTTTTCTAGCCTCTTTTAGAACACAAAACTTACCTGACTCTGCTTGTTTCCAGAGGAAACAAGAGACAATATCAATGCAAGATATTGTGTGACTTCTGTAGCTGCTGTGAAAAAAGAAAATTATCCTATACTAGGAAAATAGAGAGCTGCAATTAAAAGGACAGTATGGAATAAAGGGGCTGCAGTTTGGCTTCCAGGTTGGGGACAGCTTGGCCTCCACAGAAAATGTGACTTATTACCCAACTTTGTTCTTCTCAGTGACTCACCTGTGACCATTTCAACACATCTAAAATCACTGCTCTTCATAATACAATGTTTATCATTCAGGTAAGACAGGTCCCACTACCAAGAAGCTGAGGGAAGCTCTCCTGAGTGGAGCCCTAAATGTGTCTCCCACTGCTTCTGGAAGCCTTGCTGACCACCAGCTCCCCACTGGCCTCCGGTGGTGTGAAATGTCAGTCAGCTGCAGCCCTCTCTGCCCTTCACCCAGTTCCGCTCACTTCCACCTAGTGAGCACTTGTCTTTCTTTGTTTCTCTGTACCCTCTGTACCAATTAGTATGGGCGCTTGTTTGCTTCCTCTGGAACAACTGTAATAAAGTCTTTATTGGTTTTATCACTTCCACTTTTGTTTCCTTCTAATCCATCCTATACTCAGTTGGGATATTAAGAATGACTTTTATATGGTTTGATATAGTTTTGTAATTTTCTGGGAAGACTATGTGGACTCCAAGAGTGGTTTGTCTAGCAATATTGTCTGCACTTTTGTGAATAAACACATCATTTACCCACCTCAAGGTCCAGGGCCCAGTGTAAGGTTGCAGCAGTGGGCTTGACTTTAATACCTCAGTGACACAGGATGTGGGATGCAGCTTAAATCTTACTCTGCAGTATACTCCCAGCATCAGCATAAGGAAGGAAATTCTATTACTAACACATTCTGATGGCGTACTCTTTCAAGTAAAAAATATTCTTGCGCAGGACTCTTCTCCCAGTTGTTATCCATCACATTATCAGGTGACCTGTTCCCAGAAGTGCATTTCTCAGCTAAGGTGACCACTGAGTCTTCACGTACTTGACTCTGCAAGCACCTGGAGCCCTTCCCACTTCCTCTTCCTCCAGGCTCATCCCTCCTGTGAATGACCTAGAGCAACTCGGCTCTACACCTAGCTTTACCAGACCATGCTGTATAGCAGCTCTGGTCTTGCTTCTTCCCAGCTCAGAAATCTTGCATTATCTCCTTCCATGCCAACTTCAAGTTCCATCTCCTTCCGCAAAGGGCCAAGGTCGCCCTTTCAAGCGCATCTCTCCTGTGGTCTGCCTGTCTGCTCGCCCCCAGCCCAGCTGCCAGTGCTTTTCACTGCCTACTGTTTGCACAGGCTGGTGCATCTGTTCCAATCATGCTCTGCTTTCTGAAAATCCAGTTCAAAATGTGTGATGCCATAGAAGGAGGATGCATCTGCTTCAGAAACTTGTAAGGGAGCAAATAACTTCATCTGCACAAGATGGATTTTTATCATATTGTTGGCACTCAAAATTTGTTTAGGATCCTTCATCTATCAACTGTTTCCCAGTTGGCTCTGATTTAACAGATTCTTGAAATGATTACCTGCTCAATGACAGTCTCTGCCATCTGATGTGGCCACCGGTCACTCTGTGTTCGATAGCACTTATCCTGCATGACCATCAAGATGGCAGCACTATCGTGAGTGACAGACTGACTGCCATATGGCTCCATGTGCCATTCTTCCCCCTCAGTTACATCCTGATCATACTCAGCTGTAGCTCTCGAATTCCCCAAAGCCTTTGCTGCCCAAGATCAAGGTCAAGAAGGGGTCTGGCAAGAGGAGCTGCCTGCATTCGCAGATAACCTGAGTTCTGTCCACTGTACACCAGAATCCTCTGTGTTCCAGTTTGGGCCTTGAACAGCTTCATTCTAAAGCGGTTACTAAAAGTGGATGCACACAACAAATTAACTGTACTTATTCCTGTCTGGTTCTCAGTTAGGAAATGTGGAACTGAGACTGGAACCTATTTGTTGTTCTGAGATACAAGAGATACCCATGTCTACCCACTTCTACAGTTTTCTGCCTAATCTCAGCAACTACAAAAGATTTCCCTTTCTCCCTATTTTAAAGCCACAATCTGTCATTTAAATATCTTTTAAAGTCCCTAAGGAATTCTCTCTTTCTAAATTTGTTTGCGAATCCACAAGTCCCCAAGCCCCATCTTTCCTCAAGTCTATGTTCCTGCTCTGCTCCATATTTTGATGTCTACACTGCCTCCATCAAGATACCTGTACTTTCTTAGTCTTCATCATTTGGGAAAGTTTCCCAAGATCAAGGGAAACTTGAAGTGCAGAGACTTCAGCCTTACTGTGTTTAATTATTTTACAGATACCTGATAAATTAGGGAAACAACCCGAAACCTCCCTAAAAAGACAGCAGTCATTCACACAGAGCATGAAATGCCAGCAGAAAGCAAAAAGGTTATCTGCAGATGACAGAGTCCTGGTGACCTTGTTCTGCTCTGTTCCTGTGACTAAGAAATTCTGGTAGCAGCAAATTCTGTCTGCAGGCCTGGCTTCAGATGGTAAGTTGATTTCAGTGAGATCTTTGATTCCTTCCCTTTGATATCTACTAAATATCATTGGCTTTAACCTATCTATAGATTAGTTTCTGTAAAGCTTCCATTTAATTCATGAGTGCATTTCTCGTTATCTCCCCCCTCCTTTCTTTTTCCCACACTTTCTTATATCTAGTTAGGAGGCTACCACAGCTCAGATATAAAGTGATGGACTACTGTTTCTATGAAAATCAGTGTTAACAAGATAATTCTGCAATTAATTTGACATAAACACCTTTTATCGTCAGAAGATAAATATTTCATGTGGATGTTAAACCAGTCTCATTTATAAGTCTATATTCTTTCTGTTGCTTCATCAAGTCTCCAGCGCTCACTTTTGTTAGTAGTACTCCACTCTGGACAGGCTGTAAAAATGTGCGTGGACTAGGACGACCCCAGTTGAGACTTACCAATGGAGAAAAGAGTGAGTGAATGAAGAAACAAAGACAATACATATGGTCTGTGTATCTATGTAAAATTGCTGCCACATGAGTTGGGGCATCCAGGCACACAGAGTATACTGCAAGAAAATAATTTGGAGCAGTGAGGATCAGCAGGTGAAACTTGTAGAGTTGATACAAGAGCCTGAAACTTTAAATAAGAAAGCAAGCCATGCTCTTACTATGAGAAGTATCCTGGATACTTCTCGCAGTCTTCAGGTGAAAGCAACTGAGACCCTGTGAGTGAGTTTTCTCAAATGTTGGGCAAGGCCACACAGCAGAGATGCTAACCTTCCCTGGGACTCTGTTGCCTGTAAAGTCTGTCTCTCTCTCCAGCCCATCTGCTGACTCTGAGCATGGCATCTGTATTAGATCCAGTTTCTTGGAGCACAAGGACTATAAACCAATTGGACAGAAGTACAAAGAGACAGAAATCCCTCTTTTTCCAGGCAGCTAGAAGCTTTCACTTGAGTTTATTTTTAGCTTTAGTTTATTTTTGTGTATACTCAGGCGCAACCATAGCAACAAAGGCACCTGGATGAACCTCTGGGAGCCAGTCAGAAGGGCAAGAACATTACACAGGAGGAGGTTGCTTTGACGACAGGCTAGACATGTCCTTGTCACTAGGAAATCCATCACCAAAGAACAATAAACTCAGCTCTGCAAGGCCTGCCCCCACATAGGCAATAAGACCTGTCTTCCTTGCCTTCCTCCTTCCCTCTTCCCACAACACTGAGGTGATATGTAAATAAAGCCAAGCATGTTGCTGCTCACTTTGAGATCTAGTCACGTATCATAGTTTGCTTACTGTATTCCTTCAAGAAATTGCAAAGCCAGGCAATGAACAAGTGAAGCAATGAATTTTAGGACCTCAGGCTGACCTTGAAGAATGGATTCAAAGATGTTTGTTGGTCCTTCTCATCGGACTAAGGACAACATCCAGAGCTCCATACCCTTCTCTCAAAGAGCAGGTGGAAGGATAGGTGAGGATTCAAGGATATGGAAAGAGCCTCAGCCAGGCCACACAAACTGTAAGTGACTCTGCAGCCCCAGCACGAGCTGGGCTCAAGGTGACCTTATATACATATCCTTCCGCAGTCGGCTCTTAGTGGTGGTGAAGGACCCAGAGTTCAGTAAGGAAATGGTCCAGTTGCTGACCTCCTCCACAAGTGCTTTCAATAAGGCAGACCCAGCCAGATTATTCCAGCTCACAGTGTGCATATCTTGAATGAAACACAACCCTTGGCTTTCTGAACCTCACCTGAGAGACTATCACTGCTCCCTTCTCTCCCCAGCAGTCTGTCAAAACACAGTTCTCTCTTGCTCATGCTTCTTGGGGGAATACCTATACAAAACGTATCTAGCGTTCATAGTTTATGGAGGAGTTGATTCAATGAGACAAGACACACTTCTCAATCCTGCAAGATTTTTCACTTCTTTGCTTGGGTGGTGTTTCGTGATGATCTTAGGAAATCTTGGTATATTTCCAAAAGATAGAAAGGACTGTGTTTGTGGCTCCATGTTATCTTGTGACATACTAGTGAAGGCTAAAATGTTTTTTGGGAACATGTCTTCTATAATTTTAACTATTTTTCAATAAAATCCAAAGTTTTAGGATGATATTACACAGGTTTGGACCAACAAATGGTCCTTTCATTCAATCACTTTTAAGATCTTGGGTAGTGTTGTTCACAAAGAGGTATTTAATAAATAATAAATAAAGCAGGAAAAGAAAGCCATCATCCTAGTTACATGGTTGGGAAGACCTCTATTGATCTTTCACTTCCCCCACAAAACCACATAAATATATAATGGTGTTATTGAACCACCTCCCAAGCAAATGAACCACGGCATTTCTCAGTGGTGTCCCTGCTTCTATACAATAAAAGAATAAGACAGTTTCCATCCCACCCCAATCTGAGGGAGATTGGGGACAGTCAATTTATTTCTACTTTCTAAAAAGAACCATGAAAAATCATAGATTTTTCAGTGTTGGAAGTAATCCTAAAAACAAATGATTTATCATTGAGTTTTTTCCCTCAAAAAACTTCTAGCTACAGTGTTCAGACCCAAATCAGATAAAGTCCATCTCCATTTGAAATGATGAGTACTGTGTACTGACGAAAGGTCATGCCCAAGTGCAAGACAAAGAGTGGTCCTGGGAGAAAATACTTAGTGCAAGAGGCTGCTGGGAACAAGTCCTTTGCCCGGGACTGCCAGATTCCTCAGGATCATGAAATCAGGGCCACCTCACTGGGCCAGATAAGAGGAAGTAGACAGCAAAAAATAGGTTCTATAACCAAGATATGTTTTTAACAGAAGATATGGTAGTGAACAAGAATATTTGTAAAGTATTTTAGAAAGCAGAGCAACAAGTGGAGATCAGATCTGTCCCCCCACAAATTGCTATCAGGAAATTGTGAACACACAATCTTTCCAGGAATGAGATGAGCCACATTTCAAGTCTCACTGTTCTCTTTGCTAGAAACTAAGGCCTCCTTTTAACTGAATTTTTCCTCCAAATAGATATCACACAATTTCTAATTTTATACAAGAAAATTAAGATGACAAAGAAAAATGATCACAATATTCTCAAAGCTCTTTCAAAGCGAACAAATAGGACATAGTGACATTCTTACAGCATGTGACATGTGGACGGTGGCACCAGACCTAGTTTCTGTATGCTACATAGTAAGACAGAACTTGTTTTCCTAAAATTTAGAGACATAGAAAAATAAAAATAGCAGTCATTGAGGTAAAGACAAGCATCTGCATCCAATTGCCCTCTGTGGACAGAGAATGTCCACAGAGAATTCTAGAAAAAAAAATATGCTGGAGAAAAAAAAGGGAGAACTGGAAGAGTCCCTAAATACCACAATCCTTAGAATTTTCCCTAAACTGGAGGTCTACCCACATGCTTATGGCTCTGGGTCCCTGCCTGGGAAGGAAGGCCACTGGGGTTTCTCTCCTATAACACAACACAGTTAGTTTCTTCTAAAATGAGAAAGAGACATATTCACCTTCTTGTAATTGCAACCAGCATGACATAAATGTACAAATTCATAATTCCTGAGTCTGGTCTGGACACCTGCTGATACCTCTCCAGATTTTTGGTCAACTTGACCATCAAAAGCCAAGCCAGCAATTCAATTACTGAAGAGAACTACTAGCAATGTGAGATCTTCCACTTGGATCTAAGTTCTTAACCTCATACTTTGAACACAGATGGTGAATTCAAACCTCTATGCTGAGTTTCATGGTCACCACCTAAGTAAGATAAACCCAGAAAGAACTGGGCTTGGAAGGGAGATCTAGAGAAACCCTATCTCCCTAACTGTGGTGCTCTTCCATGACTGAAGTATGTTCTCCCTTGAAAACATTTCTTACAACCCATGCTAAAATCATCAACATACCTACTACTGTAATACTTTCCCCTATCTGTATTACAATTATTTCCTTGAAGCAAATTGATTGTTGTTGGAAATGGACTAAGAACTACACTTTATTCATCTTCAAGCTTCACTCTACTCTTCAGAGCCTTCTACAGGGCTCCGCATTGAAATGTACCAGGGTTGTATTTTTTATATAAGCCTTACAAAGCAGTTATCAGTTAAGAAGCAATTTCTGTAAACCAATTTCTTAACTATGGTCTTCAGATTAACTGAGCCTCATGAAATTCAGGAGGCTGAAAAAGAGCATTCATTTTTATGGGCAAATAAACTTAAGTGTTGAAAAAACTGATGTAGCTCATCTTAAATGGACCCACTCAATAAATGGTGAACATTTCATATACATCAGATAATATCAGAGCTTAAGTTTGCATTATGTTGGAAAGTGGCAAGATCAGTATGCATGAGCACAAGAGAAACAGCACAGTGTTACAGAACCCAATCTTATGACATTAGACCTAAAGAAAATCTGGCTGTTATGTGTGGTGGAGGTTTGAAGAGATTGAGTTCTATGATTCCACAATTCTATTAGCAGAACTGGTCTCAAGGGGCTAGATGCTATGGACACAACTTGAAAGAAAGCTCCAACATTCCCACTCGGGGATTGACTACTTTTCTGTCCATCCCTATAGGCTTTTGGCATACCCAGTTTAGGAGACCAAGTTCATGCTTAGTAACCGCCCCTCAGGAAAGAGGGATGGGATTTATGTCCTCATGTGTCCACCGAGGCCAGGCAGGTGGCCCATAAGGCCATGCTGTCTAGAAAGAGGCTGTGTCTTCTGACCTTTAGTTTATGGAGACCATGTCCTAGGCCTAATGGATCTCTTCATTTTCAAGATAAGATATAAGCAGAAAATTTTATACGCATTCTTATAATTTTTTTAGAATTACCTGTCAGTTTGAGACTTCGAATCCTCTGCTTGGGAATTCCAATATTCTATGGTGGTATATACTGTATCTCAGGGAGTAAACATGTTCAATTTAGCAACAGACAATACCCTAGATTATGAATTAGTGGTAGCACTACCCCTGATTGTGATAGTGATAGGACTCGTTCTCAGAAAGTGATTGTGAAGGAGCAGTCTACCTGACTCAGTCTGAGCCCCTGACATCTTCAGAGACTTTTCTGGGGCAGCTACATCTGAGTCTAAGGATATTCTCAATAATCAAACTGCTTTTTGGCCAATAGCTAAAAATATCATTATAATGGACTGAATCCTGCAATATGTGAATGACCTCATTAGAGATTTTACTTTCCTTTTAAGGAAGCACGTGCCTCTTCCCATCATCACATCATAATAATAACAGAGGAGTGGTTCCCTCCTTGAGTCCAAAATACTCAGGGAGAAACTTAAGGTGTGAAATAGTTTGTTGTGCAGTTAGCAAGCCACTTGGAGAATTGTTGATGGGATGTTTTACCCAATAGAACTGATCAAGAGTCCCTTGCTGTTACATCTCTGTGTGCCACTGTATTAGTTCTGGGTAAGAGAAACAAGGACCAGTACCAAAGATACTAGGTTTCTTTTTCCCCTATCCTAGCACTGCACTGGGCAAAAGGGACCTCTGATCATGGCTGGTGGACAGGGTCGCCTGGACCAACACTGGAAGACCGCCGTGGGGTGAAGGTGGGGAGCCAGCATTTTCTGTGCTCTCTCCTCAGATCATTGGAAATGCATATGGTGCCTGATTTATGTTTGGGGAAGGGGGCGGGGGGACAGGTCCATTAAAGAAAAGAATAATTGGGCCCAAGTGCTATAAGATTAGGGGAGATGTCAATTATCTCAGTTAGTCCTTCTCTGCTGGAAAGTCCTATTACTACCATGTAATTTATGGGCCTGGAGAGAGTCATAAAACCATGGAGAAGAAGAAACAGATGAATCTAGGCTATTAAAAACACACGGTAGAGCTTACGGATCTTTATCCTTTCCTTTTGAAGGAGCTCCCTGAAGCCTAAATATAGGGTAGAAGAAAACAATTTTGATTAATTCTAAAGAGTGTTCTTCATGTCAGTTTTGATTTGCAGAGAAAATGTGAATTCATCTTTCAAGCCATTTTTGCTAACTTTTTGTGTTCAATTTTTTTTTGCCTTTGACAGTTGTGTTATAATAGTGTAATAACAAATACTTTTCAGTGCAGGGCCTGGGAAAGGGCAGAAAGTAAAAGAGTGTCATCCTTTCATGTCCATCCATAGAACCCTTCAAGATCTTTCGTACCCAGACTTCAGTTTCTAGCCTCTGTCAGGACTCAGGGAGCCTTGGCAGCCAAGTGGGAGTGGGGAGTAAGCACCTCTCAGCGGCAGGCCGAGGGATCAGAGTGGGCTCCGCCCTTGGAGAATGGGAACAGCACCATCCATTTGGCGGGGCCTCTCTATGCAAAAGGATGGAGCACAGGCTCCATGTGTGGAGGCTGGCCAGAAGAAGGACGTTTCCAAGCACAGGGCCTGGAGATTAATTAAACACATAAGAACAGAGAAGACGTTTTGTGCAGTGCATGACCCTGCTGACCATCCATGTGGTGGCATCACATCACGGGACAGGACAGAGGGGACTCCACCTGCAGTGCTGCCCTCAGGCCTCCCACACTCCTCTCTTCTCAAAGCCTGATCTGAACACACTCTGTCTAGGAGAGTTTTACACATCGGCCCCTTCCTCTTGCCGCCATGTTTATTCTTTGTCTCCCTAGTGGCCATCATCTATGTTTTTGTTCCCCCTCCATGTTGGTCTGAGCCAGTGTGAGTTGGATTCTGTTACGCCACTGAAGACAGACATTCTTAGCACCAACACTAGCTTTTCTTCCATGTGGTTGTTTTATTTTCCTCATGCTTTTAAAATTTATCACTGCTATTTCTACATATCAAGCTGTATCAAAAAAGGTCTTTATGACTTACAGTACATGGAAAACATGAAAAAAATAGTGTTATTGGAACTGTTAAAGAGCACTGAGGTCCTTTTGTTGCCCAGACATGGGAAGAGTGCTGATTTACACAATCAATAAGCCAAGGAGGGATGTTCTAACTCTGAGTGGCTCCTAAAAACAGGTTAGAGACATGGTCATAGGGAATAGATGTAATAGAATACTTAATCTATGCAAAGTAAGAAACAAAATACGAATAAAGTTGATAAAAGTAGAAGACAATAGCAATGACATTAAAATCAAATGAACCCATATCCTTCAATTAAAAGATAAGAACATTCAGACTAGAAAATATAATTATATTCTGCTAACAGACACATCATAAACAAAAGGACTTGAGAAGTAAAAAGGAGAAGAGTAGGATGAACTGTGAAACTCCAAACAAGAATTGGAGTGACTATTTCATTGTTCAACATAAATAACTTTAAGGAAAGAAGCTTTATTAAGAAAGAGGAATGTTGGAAATACTACATTCATATCACCTAATATTAAGCTTCAAAATACGTAAGAATAAATTAACAGAACTAAAAAGAGAATAAAACGCTATGAAGTCATAGTGACTTTAAAAGATGTACACACTTCATTCACAGCAACTGATAGGATACATATACAAAAGTCCCTCTTTCCTGTTTTTGTACTACTGAGGATTAAATCCAGGGTCTCTCATTGAGCTGCATCCCAGGCCTTAAAAGTTTTTCTTTTAAAATGTGGAGACAGAATTTTGCTAAGTGCCTAAATTTCCCAGGCTGAGCTAGCACTTCTGATTCTTCTGCCCTACCTTTCCAGAGTCCTAGAATGATGAGTATGTGCCACCACACCTCAAAATATCTTTTAATTTGTTAAACAAGTTTGAGATTGTCATATGCATAGAACACTGCCCTCAATAACCCTAAAATATAATTTCTTCTAAAGTTAAAATGCAATAAATTGAAATTGACTTCATGTCAGGACATAAAACAATCTCAACAAATTATAGCAGATTGTTATACATATTATGTCCTCTGACCAATGCAGAATATCAGCAATGAACTGGATAATCTCTATGTATTTGAAAATTAGGAAACAGCTGCTAAATAGCATACTGGTAAAATGAGTCATATTGGAAACTAGAAAACATTTTAAATTGAATAATATAAATATTACTACATGACAAAACTTGTAAGAGGAACTATTAGAAAGGATATAAATAAAAGAAAATTTCATTACACATCTCAAGAAATTAGAAAAACTCAAAGAAAGTATAAGAAAGAAAATAATAAAAACTGAAAAGAAAATAAACAGACTAAAGAATAGAAAAGTCAAAATCTGATTTTTTTTTTTTTTTGGAAACAATAATAAAGTCTACTCAATTCCAGGCAAAGAACAGAAAAGAAGAATGATGAAATAACTACAAAAAACTGTCTTATGAATTACTAAATTAATCACAAGGGGATATAATGGATGTATTTGGCAAGTTAGTTAAACTGTGTCATTCTTAGAAAGTCAATTAAAATACATACACACAAAATGAACTCATAGTTAACTTTCAAAACAAAACTGTAGCAGAGAATGCGGCTCAGTGCCACAGCATCTACCTGACAAGCATGAGGTGCTGAGCTGGATTTCCAATTCCAAAAAGATAAAAAAAAATAAACCCCAAACTAGAAGCATAATGACTTCATTAATGAAGTCTTTGAAATATTAAAAGAAAAATAACTCTTATTACAAACAAACCCTTCTGAAAAACAGAGAGAACATCTGCAGGGTTTTTTTTGTTTTGTTTTGTTTTGTTTTTTAAGGAGGTCAGTTCAACCACCATGCCAAAGAACATGTGAACCACAGGTCCAGGTAAAATATCTTGGTGTAGAGTCAAGTATTGAAAGTGTCCTCAAGGCCATGGAGCCCAGGAATCCTCACCATCACCACTTTGGGTGCTCATGTTCCTGAAGATTCTACCAGAAAATTAAGACAAGGAAAAGAAAATGAGATGGGAAAGAAATAACAAAATTCATTATCTACAGGTCACAAGACTATTACATAGAAAATCCAAAAGGATGTACAGGTGATGTGTTGGCATTAACAAAAGTCTTTTATTTAATAATAAAATTATTTTTCTTGTGCCAACAATAAGCAGAAAATTAAATTTATAAAATGATACCACCTTACCAGCATTAAAATTATCAGACAGTAATAAACATAAAGAAAAATGTAGAAGACCTTTACACAGAAAACATTATTGAGAAAAACTAAAAGGAACTGGACAAATGGAGGAATATGTCATGTCCTCAAGGCCAGGTTTTCTGGGGGACCGATGGTAGTCTGTTTCTTGACTCAGGAGGTAGTTATCGAAGTGTGCGAAATTGTGATAATTCAAGCTGCAGCTGTATGATTTTTGTCCTTTTATATTGGATGTTATACTTGCATGCATGGTTTATAGGAAGTAAATAGAATTGTCTATGTTATGATGCTAAATAAGTAAATGAATATTGGATCAAATCTTATGAAATTGTAGTTTTCATAGCTTGAAAATGGTTGGATTAGCCAGGAAAGGTGAAACATGCTTGTCTTTTCACTAGTCTGGGAGGCTGAGGCAGGATCAAGAGTTTAAACTCAACCTGTGAAACTTGGCCATTTATTCAGACTCTGAGTCAAAATTTTAAAAAAATTAAAGAAAGGCTTAGATATATCTCAGTATGAAGGCCCTGGATGTAATGCCTAGTACTGACAAAAAGAAGTCAAATATAGGCAGTATATATGTAGGAAATATATGCAATATTTAAATAGATAAAATAAAGCTCTTTGCTTTATATTATTAATGAATAGTTGTAAAAATATAATTTTATATTTTTGTGACTTTTTATGGCTGTTTGATATTTTTGTGCTAGTAAACATGTTTCTAGACCAAAAATACAACAATAATATTGCACCAACAAGAAAAAGTTTTGATTTATGATCCGTTAACTAGAAATCAGTTAACTTGGACTTGATACTGGTCACACATGTTTCAATCTAGTTATCATTTCTAAGCTGTATGAAGGGCACGAAGTGTGCTTTAGTTTGAACCTTCCTCCCACTAACTTCAGTACCATGGTATCTGCTTAGGCCAAGGCTACATGACCAATGAATGAAAACTGCCACAGAACATAGTTCTCACTGCGACACGGTCCTGAAAGCTGGGCTGGTACTTTGATTTACAGTCCAAGAAGACTGAGAGTCATTTGTCCAGGATGGCATGGATCCAAGGTCATTAACAAACTGTACCATAAGCATGCTGGGATGATGTTGGAAAGGAGATATGAACGGTGACGATGGTGTGACAAATGGGTTTGACAGTTTTGGATTTAATTCCCATCCTGCTTTAGTCCCCGTGGTGCAGTGTGTGAATCTGCTCCGATCGTCTTTTCCATGTTCCTCCTATTTTTACCTCTGGCCATGTAGACCTTCTTTTAGCTTTCCATCCTGAGAAGGTAAAGATTGCGAAGTGAGTTTTACTTGTCTAGGGACTTTTTTCAGAGATTGCACAGATTAGTCTTGATTGAGCCAGGTAGTAATAGGGAAATGAGGAGCAGATGTTGACTGTTGATTACTCATCAGCTCCATTTCCATCGGCTGGCAGCCTTCACTCACTTTTACTTAGCCTGTATTCACCTATAAAGCCAACACATTCAGTTGGAAAAATAGCAACAGAACGTAGACCAAAACATCTGGACGCTGAGTAAATTGGCCAGCTGTTTTATAAATAAAGGTCACAAAGAAAAAGAAGCAAAGGAGAATCCAGGTTAAGAGAATGAGCAGGGTTTGTTATGAGGCTGCCCACGCATGCCCTCAACCTCAGCACTCTGTGGGAGATGCAGCTGGGTGAGTCATTATTGAG
This sequence comes from Petromus typicus, assembly GCA_004026965.1. NCBI lineage: Eukaryota > Metazoa > Chordata > Mammalia > Rodentia > Petromuridae > Petromus > Petromus typicus. The sequence goes on from PVIR01011367.1 coordinate 38,178, forward strand.
AAGATGGAATTCAAGGGACGATAAATTTTGGAACTTGTCCCTGAGCAAAGAGAAGTGACCTTCCATTTATTAAGACGAAATGGAAGGTTACCTCAGACCTTTTCTATTAGATCTAGAAATTATTTCTCAATTGCTCATAATTTTTGAATTATGTCTATATGGTTTCTCAGAGCCAAGCCAAAGTATCAGTTCTCGAGGAGAGCAGGAAGCTTTGCCAAATTGGAAATAGATTTGCTTTCCATATTGGAATTACTGATGGAAATTGCAGGCATGAGCTTCTCCTCCATCCTTTTTTTTAAAATGTGAAATACATATTTTTTTGTTGTTTATTTCTTTTTCAGTGTAGTATACTTCACTGAATAATTCTCAGTTTGGGAAAGAGCTCTAGTTTGTGAATAGGATTTTTGCTCAAATTTGGACTTTTCACTGTGGAACTTGTAACCATGGGCAGCTAGTTTGTCCTCTTAGAGCTTCAGTTTCTGTCTCTGTAAAATGGAAATAATAATTCTATCAAAAAGAAATTTTGAGAACTAAATGCCCTGACTAATGTAAAACACCTAGTGAGTTTCAAATTAAATGATATGAAGGTACTCTTTTGGGTTCTTCCAGATTCTCAGCTTAGGTAAATTTTGTTCCTTCTGCTATTTGTGGTTTGGAGCTGGAAAGGATCAGCTGGATGTAACTACATCTTAGGTCAGGCCTACCAACAATTTTTTTTCTAAAAGACTGTCACTGATTTAAGCAAAGTAAAATAGGACCAGATTAGAAAATGATGCTGCCTATCTGTATGTGCTTTAATTTTTGATACACAGAAATAGAAAATATTCAACATATTTTTTCATTATTCTTCCAACAAATATTTACTGTCTATTATAACTGCAAATGGTTTTAGATATTGGGGACACAGGCCTTAATCTCTGATTTTATAGAGCTTACTTCACGGAGGGCACATAATAAGCATATTAAATAGATAAACCATGTAGAAGATAAGTTAATATATGATAAATCTTTTCTGCAGGAAAGAAATGGGATCCGTTACACTATGGAATTAAACTTAACAATAATTCCAACCAGGGTCATATTTCAAATGATATTCTTCCCTGGGAAACTGGCCTTTCAAGGAGTTTGCTCTTCTGGTGTTATAGTTCCAGGCGTCGGGTTCTGGTTTTGAGTTCTATGGGTTTGGGAATGGTTGCTCCATAAAATGCTATAGAGAGAACACTATTTCTGATGGTGGTTAAATCTTTGTAAAAATGTTCCAAATTTCCAGATTTTTCTTTGCTATAAAAAAATAATTAGTTGGAAAACAAATTAATCCCACAATGCAAGGGTCTATCAAAATACCAGGATGGCTTACTCCAGAGAGGCAGCTGTGGAAGGACTCTGGAGTGCCTGGAGAAGAAACATGTGGGCCCGAGCAGATTTCCATTAGGAGGCAAGAGCTTCAGCATTTATCCTCAGAGGTGACCTCACTCCTCCTTCATCTTGGCTACCTCAGACCATGTGAAACACTTGAATTCTCACTGCAAGTCTCTTCCCCCTAGATGGAAGCACATTCAGAAACATGGTTGCTGATTCACCACTCACTAATGTTATTCTCTTTTCCTTAGATTTGAATATCTGCTCTCTCTTTCTTTCCAAAGTCAAGCTTCCCAAATGGCAACCCTCTCAAAAATGTGAGTCCTTCAGGCAGCTCCTCACTGTGGCCTGACATGCACCACAGCCCAGTAAATACCCCAACTGGACAGCTGTCCTGCGAGACTTCGCATCTGTCATACAGCTCACATACACAACGTATCCACATTCTTGCAGCCATCTAGTCAGCTTTGCCAGTGCTTTCGCTGTACTGCTCTAGAATCATCGCCTGGATTCTATGCCTTTCAATCACTGAGGCACTTTTTCTTCCCATCTTTGTAGGTTTTCATTTCTCTGCTCCTTTCTCATCAAATTTTTCATGTTCTATCACTGACTTCTTTTCCTTTGTATGCAAACATGCTTAAGTCTCTTCTATTTTCAGAATAAACCAAAATGCTGGGGCCGGGGATGTAGCTCAGTGGTTCTGGAGCCTGTCTTGCAAGCGCAAGGGCCTGGGTTCGATCCCCGGTATCCACATAACAATACTGGGCTTGGAGACTCACCCCAGCAGCAACCAGTACCACATTCCACAGTGCCAGGCGTGGTGGCTCACGCCTGTAATCCCAGCACTCGGGAGGCAGAGGCAGGAGGATTGCTATGATGTGAGTTTGAGGCTGAGCTCAGGGCCAACCTAAACCACAAAGTGAGACCCTGTCTCAAAAAAACCTAAAAAAAAAAAAAAAAAAAAAAAAGCCACACCACCTGTAAGACCCAAGTTGACATAAAAACAACCATTTTGTTAAAAGCCTCCACCTTGTATCCTGCAAACTCCCTCTGAACCCAGAACTTGTCTCCTTGGGAACTGTCTACCCAATTGATGCACGCAGCCACAGGTTGTATGCTCTTAGAATGTACTATTCTATAGTAACCAGTGATCTAATTGTTGCTATTGGCTTCTGTAACAACTCGCTTTTGCACTTTAACAATTGAATGACCTTATTGATCCTACATAAAAACCACCTGGTAACAGATGGGAGGGTAGTAGATTTTCCCGATAAATACTGTGCCCCAGTTTATCCATTTGCCTTCTTCCACATGGAAGGATGGGCCTCCGCTGAGTAATAAAGCTCTTGGTTGGTGTTTAAGGTCATGTCGTGTCCTGAGAGATTGTCTCTGTGGAACTTGGTTCCAACTCTATGACCAAGCATTCTGTTACCACCTGCAACTAACACCCTAGGTATTGTACTAGCATATACCTCCATCTTGGAGGAGAATCAGAAAATTTTAACTTCTTTGAACTCCTTGCCCACCCTGGCACACAGGATTTACTCCCAGCTGGTGGCTTGCTGCCCAGTTCCTCTCTCCTTTCTTTCTGCTGGCAAAGCCAGTTTCTCAGGGAGCAGTTTTGTGTTAGCTTCAGCAATCAGACAAGCACTTTACTGTGCCCTGAAGTGCTACAGTACAGAGCAAGGATCGGATAATGTTGGCTCAGAAAATATTTAAAATGGGTTTTCCTAATCTATCCTCACTGGAGCTATGTGAAAATCTTTAAAATGCTTCTGTGAAATGTCTGTTGAGCAAGATGGCTTTCTGGTGAATCCATCAGCATGGATTAGCTGCAAAATATGCCAACAGGTACCAGAACATGTAACAGTAACCAGAAACCATCTGATTAGAAGGAACAGAACTCTCTGAACCACTCCAGAGTCACAACCTCTACAAAGACAGGTTAGTTTCAAGCCATCTGCATGACCACGGTAGTTACTAGAATCTACCTTGTGAAAGTGCTCCAGGTTATCCTGAGCATATAAGAGAGTATTGGTTCCTTTCTTCATGACAGAGTCATGTGCTTATTTAACTAGAGAGTGACCTCATATTATTAAGTAAGATATGAAATAGAAGAAGTGTAATGTAGCTCTGGCTTGTGCCAATTCTTGCCAATCCTAAAATTCACAGTGGTGTTAAAATTCTGGATCTGCATTAGGAAGAAAAGATTACATCTCTCATCATCTCTTCTGGTATCAGTGCCACAGGGCAATGAAGACTCATTAAAAATTGTATTCTTTTCATATTTCTCTAAAAATTAATAGAAAATGTAATGATGACCAGTGACAAATTAATTATTCTCAAAATGTTATTGTTCCTCAAATGAAACATTGAACCAATAACCTCAAACAGACATTTTTTTTAAAGAAGCAAGTTAGTAAAACAATTTGGATATAATAAGTGAAAGCAATGGGCTACTGAGGCAATTTTGCTCTGTGATTCTCTTATCTCATTGTTTCTCTTATTCTCTTTTGTTCTGTTATCTGAGAAATTATTCTTTGCTGCACTTAAGATTCTACTTTTCTAAGCTATAAGAAGTTTGAAGTTGTCATAATATGAAACAAATAAATAAACTTTCTCAGCTTTTCTTTAAGTCTTGGACTGGCCTACGTATCAGCTCTGTTTCCTACCACTTCCCCCCTCCAACCCGTGCCCCATAACTGTCTGTTCCTGGTACTTCTGTGCATTTACTTCCTGATCAACAGATAACTAAAAGTAGACTAAAAGGAATTTCAGCTTTATTTTCCTATAGAACCAGATAACAATCCAAGGGTGGACACCAGAGCCTGCCTGGAAGCTTTCCTAAAGAAAGATGGTGTTTTTCTCCATGTGATCATATGATCCCATTCACTCTGGGTCCGTGTTCTTCCTCATGCCCATTATGGAATTAGGACCATTATCAAGAGAGGCAAAGATGGAGACTTTGGCACCCATTTTCAGAACTCTCCTGACCTCGCCTGCCTCCCCTCATGGACCATAGAAAGTAAAGCATTCCACAGATGCCTGCGAGTTCCATATGCTCTTCAAATTGGACAAGAAACATCTATAGGGAAAAGTATAAAAAGCCCCTGGTTACTGATGTCCTACACATCTGAGTGTGGGAGAGGAGCTGATGTCCACTGTTATCATGTGCAAGGCTTGCCAGTTTCTTCCAGGGAACTCTGTTCAGAAAAAGAAAATCCAGATGTTGAGAGGAGTCACTCTCCATCAATGGAGCTCTTTCTTGAGTCTGCTATAGGTAAGAGTGACATTTAGTAGACATTATTGACAACGAAAACTTCTACTTAAAGGCTACAAAGGGCCAGAGCAGCCCCAGCTGCTCTCAGGCTGGATGCTTGCAGAGAACAGCTGTTTCTGGATGTGCGCTGGCACTAGGCAGGTTCTGTACTGGACCACTGTTTGAATGAGTTATGTTCTTTTACATTGCATGATGCCTTCCACCTGGAAAGTTCCTCTCTATCTGGACAAAGACTAAGGACTAGGCTCCTGCTGGAAGCCTCCCTGGCCCCCAGACTGAGACAACACCCATTCTTTGTGTTGACAGATGACCATGGCTCAAGTGATCACCTCTGTCAGCCTTTACCAGACATGTCATTGTCCTTATCATTTAATAGTCTATGCTACGGTTGTCACTATACCTTAATAGTGCAGGCTTCGTGGGGTCAGGAATGTAGTTCAGTGGTAGCCGTAGATGTAGCTGCATCTGCCTGGCAAGCACAAGGTCCTCAGTTTGAGTCCCAGTACTGGGAATCAAAAAAAAAAAAAAAAAGAAAGAGTAAAATAATACTCATATGTCCTCATAGTTTGACAAAGCAGGAAGGAGAAAGGAAGAAAAGAACAAAAGTACAAAAAAAAAAAAAAAAACCCCAGAAAAGTTGAAGAAAGGAAAATATAAAAGGAAGGGCATGCTAAACACTTGATCCTGTTGTCTGTAGGAGTAATTTTGCAGTCCAGCCCTACTGATGGTAATATTGTCATCCTATCTAATTATGACACCACACCACGTAAGCAGTGTGGACTGCAGATGAACACACACAGGTTTTCTTCCTCTATGGTTTACTGAGATAAGCAAGCATAGTTTCCAATTCAACTTCTATTACTTTCTCTGTAAAGATCTAACCTTTCATTAAGACCATGAGATAACTCTAACAAAACACTAATTGTTATCTTTAACTAACAATCTTTAAAGAAATAAACAATTTAGGATTATAATCCTAAAGGTTAACATTGTCTTGATTTTCAAGAGCCCTTTACTTAGGCAAAGCTTGATATGAACTGTTTGAGGTTCTTCTTTTCCACAAAGGCTCAGATACATAGAACTGACCCTCTCTGTGTCCAAAGGGATTCTCCATAGCTCATCCACTCTGACCAGGACATCAGAAATAGCTAAGACAAGACTCTGAACTTGGGTCTTACTATCCATTGCACAGGAAGGAGCCCAAAGTACATGGTGCTTCCTTATGCAGACTTCTAGCTTATTGCCCTCCATACTTAGTTTTTGCCTTCGGTATTTGCATGAGTAACTCCAGTGTCCCAGTACACCTGGAATTGCACTCTGCCCTAGAGCCTTTTGGGCTGAGAGCCATGATAGTTTCCTTACCTCTTGGGCAGCTTATTTGAATTCTCTGGGCTCATAGCTAATGGTTGAAGTCTTGCTCTGAGAGCAGTGTGCCTAGCAACCTGAGAGGGCCACCTGCCTTGGGAAGAAAGTCATTCTCCTCCAGCTTGTGTCATTCTGACTCATCCATCAGCTTGAACTGCTTTATATGCAGGCCCAGCTCACAATGAGCCCCACTCCTTGGGCCGTTATGCATTTTGTGAGACTGACTACTTATCAGACCAGAAGCCAATCCCACAACTCAGTTGGCTCTTCAAACATGGCTGAGAGCCAAGTGCTGTCTTCCTCAGTGTTCCTGTCTACTCAGGCCTTTGTGTGTCCGTCCTGAAGCACTGCCAAGCTTCTCCAAGCCATGTGAATATATCTTGAAAAGTGATATAACAGGTTATTAAACAGATGGTTTATCAAGATTTACAAACTAATACATTGATTATTCATGACAAGTTAGTTTCACTAAGAATATATCATGTCAGCTTAAATCTCTCTTGATGTTTCCCTGGATAAAGTAGTGAAGTGTGAGCCAAAGAAGTTGTTTTGGTGGGAGTCAAGGCTGGTTGAGTTATCAGCAGTCATTTCTAGAGAGCACTGGCTCATGGCTTGGGGTCAACAAGGAAGAAGTCCCTGGGGATTCTCACAGTGCTTCCCCCAGGCCTGGTAACAACTGATCTCACCACAGGAGGGGCAGAATCCACCATCCTTATGACTGCAATGTGCCACTTTGTCTCAGAAATCAGAAATGTAGTAAAGAGATTGGAAGTCCTCCGCCTGGCTAAAAAAATGAAATAAAATAAAATCATACCAGCACTACAGGGAAGACTGTTAGGAACTAGGAATAGGGCTGGGGGTATGGCTCAAGGGCAGAGCATTTGGTGACCACTGCAAAACACTAATCAGACAAACTAGAGAAAATGATTGAAAACTTAGTGAGATCTTAGGTCATTTATATTTTCTTCTTTTGTTTCTCTTATGCTCAACATTAAAATGCTTAGCATGAGAGGTATTGGAATTATCTTGTCCTAGTGCCCAGGACAGTGAAGGAAGGATGAATGTCTAAATGTGTATATGCCCTCTCCTGGGACTTAAGATCACCCATCTTTGCTCTGGATTTTCACTCCAAAGGGCCCCAGCTCCTGGCTTGGTCACCTGCCCAGAGCCTCTGCACCTTGCTTACTGTTCTAGCCTCTGTCCTGCTCTGAAAGATACCTGGGCAGAGCACTGCCTCCTGGCCATGATAATTAATTCTGGAGTTCATCGGGCACTCTTAGCTCGAATTCTGTTAAAGCCAGACCACGATCATATGGCCATTCTATTTTTAACTTGGAAGGACTTGTAATACTGTTATTCATAATGGCAGTACCAACGCATACCCCCAACACTGTACCAGGGCTCCCTTTCTCCATAGTTCACCAACACTTTTTAACCTCTTTTTGACAATAGCCATCATAACTGGTGTGAGATGATATCTCATTATGATTTTGATCTTCATTTCCCTGATGACTGGTGAATTTGAGCACTTTTGTATGTGCTTTAGGTCATTTGTAGGACATCTTTGGAGAGAAGTCTGCTTGAGTCCTTTGTCCATTATTTAATTTAGCAATCCCACATCGGAAGGAAATTAACTCAGTAATCTTGAAGAGATATTTACACAGCCATGCACATTCCAACACCATTCACCATAACCAAGATGCGGAAACAACCCAAGTACCTGTTGCTGAATGAATGGATAAAGATACAACTGTGGTGTGTATATGTAGTGGGGTATAATTCAGCCATAAAGAAGATGGGAAGCCTGCCATTTATCACAGCATGGATGAACCTGGAGGACATTATTCTAAATGAAACAAGCCAGACACAGAAAACAAACACTGCATATCTTACTTACATGTTATCTACAAAAAGTCAAAGTTGTAGCAGCAGAGGGCAGAATTAGAGTGGAGGGTGCCAGGGGCTCTAGGAAGAGGCAGCAGTGGTAAAGTGCTGGCCAAAGGGTGCACATTCTCTGGGGGCTAGTGGACAGCATCGAGATTAAAGGTAATAGTACTCCATGTGATATCTAGAATTTGTTGACAATAGACTTTAAGTGTTCTTCCCCCAAAACAAACAAAAGAAGAAACCCGGGTAGATGATGGGTTGCCTCCTCCATCAGTGCCCCACGAACACAGCCCAATGGAGAACTCCGCAGCTTAGCTTTCCCTTAGCTCAGAGGACAAGCCCTCTGCTCAGAGTGCTTTAATACACAGTTGAACAAACACAACAGTCTATAAACAAAGTCCAAGTGGCCTGCTCACACCCTGGCAAAGCTGCGGGCGGTCACTGACTCATCCGCCCACTGTGAAGCGGGAGGCTGTGAAAACAGCACCTGCCTCCAGAGGCCCGGGAGTTTGGCTGGCTCTTGCACCGTGTCTCTTGCCGAAGCATGTGTGTGCCTTGTGCTTGATGCCAGAGCAGATCCGCAAATGAGTCACCTGTGCGTGCCCTGAAAACATTATACACAAACCCAGGCTTCCTAGTTGGGCAATTAACTAATTAATTGGTAGCCAAGATAAACAGTTGAGTCCAACATCTAAACTTCATTAATTACTGTTGATGGAACCCTCTGAACAGCCTGCAGGGAAAGGGGCCACCTAGACAGAGATGCTCCTGGGCCTGTGGGATTCCACTGCTGCAGGGGGCAGGGTGCCGCAGAGAAGAGTCTTGGGGCTGGAGTCAGGACTCTGTGCTCTATGTTCTGCCAGCTACTCATTTTGCCATTTTAAAGGAAGTTGCTTCATTTCTCTGTAAATCTAATCCAATAATGCAAAATCATTAAAATGTTTAAGACTCTTTGAAATGGGCCTGGGATAACCAGAAGCCAGCGGTGCATTAAGAAGCCAGCAATGTGGTAATAGTACTCATAGAACACAGATGAGGCTGCATTTAAACAAACATCCCATAACTCTGCATTCAATTCAAGGCTGTCTTTTAAAGTAGTTGCTCTGGAAGCCTTTGCCATTCTTCAATTCAGTGCAATAAATATTTATTGAACAACAACTGTGCTAGGCACTTCAGGGAATAAGAGCATGAAAAAA
>PVIR01011368.1:0-31156 GCA_004026965.1 Petromus typicus
TCACATGTCACTGCCCCCTGAGAGCCCACCCTGATCAATTTTCACTCTTTCCTTCTCTTTCTCATATTTATAAAAACAGTATTTCTTGCCTCCCGAAGCACTCTATAATGTAGTCACATTTACTGAGTGTCTCTGTCATTGTCTATTTGGGCTGCTACAGTAGTTTTCCATTGACTGGGTGGCTTAGAAAATCTCTCACAGGTCTAGAGCTTGGGCGTCCTGAGACCAAGGTGCCAGGAGATTTGGCGTCCGGTTAGGCATGTCTTCTGGTTCCCATGATGTCGTCTTGCTGATTTTCCTCGGGGGGAAGGGGCTACCCCACTCCAGAGTCCTTTAGAAGAGCACAGCTCCTGTCTCTGAGCTCCTTGGCCTCTGAACACTCGGGGATTAGTTTTGAACCAGGGGCTTTGGGGGAGATGCCGAGTGTGGAGCAGGTGGCGTCTCTCACCAGAAGGCTGGCGCCTTTGCTTCTCTGTCCCTGACGTATTACAGCACTCTGACCTGGGCCTGCCGTGTCGGAGGTGCTCAGCAAGTTTGTGCGGCTCAGACAAGGGGTCATGCTGGGTCTTACAGGTCAGGAATGCTGGACCTGGACTCTGAGCCCAGATCTGAGGTTACTGCAGCTCATGAAGTCTGTCTTACCCACGCTCAGACCCAGCCAGCACAGTGCATGCTCAAACCAGCCTTTCTGATTAATTGGGCACAAAACCATTTGTCTGGATGGTGCATTAAATTCACATTAAAATAATTTGTAGCGCCTCGACCACAAGTTTGTGTCCCACCTGAAGCGCCTCGTCCACCACGCTCGCCCTGCTCGCTGCACTTTTGGAAACACGAGGTGCTTCGATACTGTAAACGGGGCCAGAATACATAGAAACGGTAGTGATTTATAGGTCTATCACTACTGTACTTTCTGTGACTAATAAAAGAGCCCAGGCTTGTTCCATCCGGCTGATATAAGTGATTGTTTCAGAAGTTCACTTTATCTCCAGGAAGCACACAGCCACAGGGGTAGAGAAAAATATTCAGAAAAAAATGAAAGTTCGAGTGCACCTTTTCAGCTTGGTGAGAGTCCCCGAGATCATAGATTTCTCACATGAGGAGATGGTCCAGGCCCTGTCAGCAGGAGGAGGCGGGGTAACACTCCGCGGAGTGACCCCGAGACCCAGGGGCTGCTCTGTTTCGAGAGAGGTGCTCTCCTCCCCTGTAGTCTGTGCTGGCTGGAGGCTCCGGCACTCCCTTCTTTTCTTCCCCTGAGTGACTGTCGCACCTGGTGGCGGGGAGGACAGCAGAGGACCCCAGGGCACACGTCTGCTGTCTGAAGTTCTCCAGTGCAGAGGGAGCCACGGGACTCCTGCTCATGCGGGGCTGGAGAGCACTTGGCCCGAACGCCGAGTGTAGGCAGCATGTGCTCAGACAGCGTGCTGTCCCTGTGGAATGGAGAACACGTTTTGGAGGACGGTCAGCAATCGGTGCCTCGTCACCTCCTTTCAAAGGGGGAATACTGGTTCACTCCCACCGACAGGGCAGCGGAGGGATGTGGGGACTGCTGGGCTCTGTCCAGCCGGCCTGACATACACTCTTCTCCACGCCAGGCCTTGTGTGGGACCCGGGGGTGATGAGGGAGATGCCCTGGCCCTCGGGCTGCGGTGCTCGGGCTGGGCTGGGAGTGTCCCGCAGCGGGCGAGAGGCGTCCCAGCCACGGCCGAGCTCACACCGCACAGTGGCATCTAGACTCTCGGCCCCGCCGCCCGTCTGGGTCTCCTCTTTGGCTGGGCTCATGCCAGGGCCCTGCAGGACTCCCAGCCTCGAACCCACTCTTCTCTTCGCCGTTGTGTGCAGCTCCCTGTCAAGGCTTTTGAACCGACTGTGTGGTTAATGGAAACTGGCAGCTTTCTTTCAGGATCAGAATTCTGAATTCATCCCAATGAACAGTGCTAGCAAACAACTCGTCATTATTAGGTGCCTGATGTGACAAGATTTTGATGTCTTAATTTAGTTCCCAGTGGGAGGATACATGTCACACAAACTGCCTCTCACCACGAAGAGAAACGCGAGCTGGTAGAGAGGCTGTAGGTGACAGCTGCTCGGTACTGAGCAGAGGCCTCGCACAGGCCGCTGCATGTTAAAAGACGAGTTCGGCTGAAGGACATAGTCACCAATGGTAAGAAACTAGACTCCTTCTTAGAGAGCATAGCTGAAGCTCTCCGTCTGGGGAAGGGAAATGATATTCATAGAGAACTGTCTGAAACCCAGGACATCAACTTCATTAAAATATAGTTGAGGTGCTATTTTTAAGGTATACTTCAGCAATAAAAAACTCATATCCCGTTTCCTTACGTGGAGACAGGTGTTATTTCATCGTGTTCCCGGTGCCGTCTCGGCCAGGAACACAGTCAAGAACCACCTTCAAGGTCCACGGGATTGTGTTTGCTTCAAGAATTTTGCCTAGGGGCCGGGGATGTAGCTCAGTGGTTCCGGCACTTGTCTTGCAAGCCCAAGGACCCGGGTTCGATCCCCGGTAACCACATAACAATACTGGGCATGGAGACTCACCCCAGCAGCAACCAGCACCACACACCACAGTGCCGGGCGTGGTGGCTCATGCCTGTCATCCCAGCACTCGGGAGGCAGAGGCAGGAGGATTGCTGTGATGTGAGTTTGAGGCTGAGCTCAGGGCCAGCCTGAACCACAAAGTGAGACCCTGTCTCAAAAAAACTCTAAAAAAAAAAAACATAAAAAAAAAAAATTTTGCCTAGGACCCCGCCTGTGACATTGCTCAGTCACCACACAAGAGCAATTCCTTCCATGCTAAGTGCCAGGAAAAGCCTTCTTTTCCTCATGCTCTGAAATGTCTTCTCCTCTGGAGCCCTGAGTATCTTCTGCCCCACCGCTGCGACCTTCTTATCATTTTGGCAATAGGAGGCTCAGTGCCAAACTCATGGCTCACTGGGTAAGTTCTCAGAACCTTAGGTGACCTGCATTTGAATGGAGCTTCTTACTCTTGGATCTCAGGAATGGCCTTTTCCTATTTGTGTTTTCTTTCTTCTAGGTTATGAATTATACACCCAAGCATGCACAAGCACGCTTTTCTTGCTTGGTGCGAGGGAGTGTGGAGAAGTAAAGAGAGCAAACACACAGCAGCGCTCAGTTCTTCCCATCTCTGTCTCCGGGTTTGGTCCAGCACAGAATATTCATTTTCACATACTTGAATTCAAGATGGCACAGACAGAAGATTAGGATAGGGAAAGGGATTAGAAGGGATATTAAGGGCACCCTCCCACCCTCGTGTCTACGTGCTAGTGAATTTTTCCCAAGTGATTCTCCACCTTATGCTTACACAGTGCCACAGAAGGTGAATTTTCTATCCATCAGTGTGATTTATCTCAGAAATGTTCCGATGATTAGAAAAGTTTTATACAGTGACTCAACTTGCTTTACTTTCTTTTCTTTTTCTTTGGAGACAGGGTCTTGCTTTGTGGTTCAGCCTGGCCCTGAGCTCAGACTCAAACTCACAGCAATCCCCCTGCCTCTGTCTCCCTATGCTGGGATTATAGGTGTGAGCTACCACACCCAGCATTGTGGTATGTGGTTCTGATTGCTGGTGGGCGTGAGTCTCCATGCCCAGTATTGTTGCATGTGGTTATTTGGGACTGAACCCGGGCCCTTGCACTTGCAAGGCAGGCACTGGATCCACTGAGCTAAATCACCAGCCCAACTTGCTTTACTTTCTACGAGGTGCTTGGACTTAATGGTCCAGGCTTTCAATGTCAACTCTTCTTCTACAGTGAGAGGAACTTTAGGTGAAAGATTTCAGCCTCTGGAGACTTCCGGGGACTTTGACCAGCTCTCCAAAGATCTGCAAGTTGAGATCCCTCTTACGTCTCTGTCATTTTTTCCCAAACGTATGTCCTATTCTGCTTAGATTTTTCTTAAAGTAACTGGAAACTCCAAATGCCATAATTCTGTGAATTCTCTATCCCAGAATCACTAGTTTTATGTGGAGTAAATTTGTAATACTGACTGACAGCACGTGTCTGCTGAACAGGTTGTATCTCCTCCAGGTTGTCTTTGGGTAATTAGTCTTTTGAGTTAGAAGTGGAAAGTCTTGTGCTTTCCATCATTAGCTTTCACTGTGATAATTCAAAGCAAAACTTAGAACTTGACAAAATGGTCTTATTTTTTTGTCCCACGATCCATAGTTAGTTTCCTGTTTGAGTTTTTGCTGATCACAGACTTACTGGTCTGACCCTTTGACTGTACCACTTGAGATGGGATGTAAATGTCAGGACTTGGAAAGCAGGAGCTCTGTTTCTTGATAGTAGAACACTCTGTGGATAAGCATTGTTTTTCAAGTAGTTTTTATGTATAAAAATAGTATTCTGTGTAGAACATTATTCATTGTTTTTTTCTGGATGTTAACCATCAAAATAAAATTTAGAAAACACCGATTGCAAACAAAATATGTATCAGGCATTGTATTGAGAAATTTTATATATACTTGAGTTTATTCTTCACTGTGTCTGAAATAGAAGTTTTATTTAGTACAGAGCCAAGACTGCTGGCGTGAACACTCCCAGCACAAAGTCTGACTCATGATTTATTAGAACTGTAAGGAAAGCGGAAAAAATTTGAGTTCCAGTATTGATGATGATGAACTCAATGTTCAGTACTCCATGCAAGCTACGATGAAATGAGACTTACTGGGCATGCCAAATGTACGTGCCCCCTTTGTATTCAAAGCCTTAACACTTCAGGTTTAATTGGAAAGAAAAGAATAAAATGAAGTCTTCAATGAATTGCCACAAATAAATAAAACTAAGTCACCTGAAGGAAATGAGATGCGTTAGGGCTTCTACCTGTTCTGAATCTCTGACAGGAGTTCTCCTTATGGAGGGTAGGTTAACTTCCCAGCTCAGGGTTCAGAACTTTTCAGAGGACAGAAATGCATTATCTACGTAAATGGAGAACTTCCCTCAGCTCTTTAATTCTCTCCAGCTAGTTTCTGGAGAAGCCAGAACTTGACATCAGCTCTTTTCTCTGAGAAACAATGAAGTCCTCATTTTTCCATCCTGCCCAAGAAGCTAATGTGATATGCTTTTTAAAGATGCCTCGCTCACGTCCTCCAGCGCTAATCTGTATTGCACTTTTTCTTAGTTAACTTGAGGTCACATAAACATTTTCAGAATTGACTCAGTCTGGAGCTCGCCTTTGTCTCCTTTATGAAGTGTCCCTTCTGAGTTAATCGACCACTGTTTGTTTAGCCATCCCTGTATTGTTGCCCATTTGGGCCTTTTCCAATTGCTAATTATTATAAATGGGATTTGAAAGTGGGTCAGTGTGAGCCAGCTGCGAGGCCCGATCATGACTCTTGTTATCGCACGCCCAGGATGCAGGCGTTCTCTGTCTTCCTGACCTTCCTCGTCCTAATGGCCTTCTTACGAAACCACCAGAGATCCCGAACATGCGCCTTATTAAGTTATCTGAGTGTTATTGTGTGCCTTTTTTCTCCCTTCAAGGGTAACAGAGTAGTCTAGAAATTCTAGGTCTGCGTTTGTAATTCTTCACCAATTTGCTCATCAAACAGCACATTTATATTTTGACTCTTGCTTCGCTTTCAAATACATTTATTTCAGTTCACTCATTCATCTATAGAAGTCAGGAAAAATATAAATTAAGTGGGTGACTGTTCTAAATTCAGGACTGAAATATGACAACAGCTCTGCTAAACATACGGCTGACTTCTAAAGATATGTCATGATATAGAATGTGCCTTTATTTTAAGAAAGTTGGGAAATATAAAAAAAATAGATAAATGGGGAGAAAAAGATGACAGTTCTTCCCTTCTAGCCTGCCCACCACTAAGTGCACTCTGGTGGAATCACTTTCGTTCCATAGCTACTTCAAAGTCTTACATTTTTAATCATGTGGAAGCATTTTTAGAAGATGTGAAAGGTGAGGGAGAATTCACTGGAGTCTGGCCTCCTCAGCGGAGGATATTTTAGGGCCGATGCTCTGTTTATCTTTTTTACATGGATGATTTTGAGGAAGTTTCATGCACTTCTGATTTCCATGAGGCTCCTTGCACCAGCGTCCCCTGGGAGGCCTGTTACAAATGGGGATTTCTGTGCCCCACACCGGTGGTAACAGAAGAGAGAGCTGTCGCCATCATGTCTTTGGGAGTTTTCGTTCTGAATCAGCAAAATGGGAGTGAGTTTGTCTAAGACAGTCCTTCCCAGGAGCCTCCGGACAGGAAGAGAAAAGCTCAGGGATTCAAAACTTTGAGGAAACTTTTGGGGCACATTTTGTCATTTCATATGGTGAGACCGTGGATAGCTTTACGCGTCTGCAGAAAAGGCCCTCAGGCCAGAACCTCTCGTGATTCACAATGTCGCTGCGGTCTCCGGCACGGTACTCTTCAGTTCTGACGCTGTCCCTCTGCTGCCCTCTGTGGACATCTGCTTCTGCTCCCCGGGCCGACACAAGCTAAGCCTTCGCTTTTCCTTTAGTTCTGTGGCTGTGGGCGAAGCTCCGTTAGCTTAGTTCCCTTCTGGAGAAAGCGCCGTAGTTGTCATACTATTTTATTTAACAACTACTCTCTGTCAGGTTTTGCAACTAGAACTGACGTTCTCGTTTTAACCCTCTTGAGAACCTTGTGAAAGTAGTGCTGCTATTGTCTCACCTTCATGGCTGCATGAAGAGACACAGGGGAGTCTGATCATCACAATGTGGCTGGACACTGAGGCAGAAATCTGAGCCACTGGCTGGCTGCTAAAGCCTCAACCAACACTACTGACGATATCGCTAGTGATAATGTCATTTCTTTTTTTTTTGAGACAGGGTCTTGCTTGGTTGTTCAGGTTGCCCCCAAACTCACTACGTAGCCCAGGCTGGCCTCAAACTCACAACAATCCTGCCTCTGCCTCCTGATTGCTTGGCTTACAGGTGTGAGTCACCATGCCCGGCACTGTGGTAGATGGTTACTGAAGATCAAACTTGGGACCTTGTGCTTGCCAGGCGAATACTGGCATGACTGAGCTAAATCCCTGGCCCCATAATGTTTTTTGTTTTGTTTTGTTTTGTTTTTTGAGACAGGGTCTCGCTTTGTGGTTCAGGCTGGCCCTGAGCTCAGCCTCCAACTCACATCACAATCCTCCTGCCTCTGCCTCCCGAGTGCTGGGATGACAGGCGTGAGCCACCACGCCCAGCACTGTGGTATGTGGTACTGGTTGCTGCTGGGTGTGAGTCTCCACGCCCATATTGTTACGTGGTTACCAGGGGATCGAACCCGGGCCCTTGTGCTTGCAAGACTGGTGCCGGAACCACTGAGCTAACTCCCCGGCCCCATCAATAATGTTATTTTTAATAACGATACTATCATCAGTTCTAATAACTCCAAGAGAGGTTTTTTGTTTTGTTTTGTTGTTTGCCAGTGTCTCACTATGCAGTTCAGGCTGGCCTTGAACTCACAGAGTTCTTCTCCCGCCTCAACCTCTTGGATGTTGGGATCACAGGCATGCACTACCACATCCAGCTGGTATTGTTATTGGATAGAGGGTCTCGGAGAGTTGTTTCTAGGTTCTTAGTGTCTCAGACAAAGAACTGAGCAGGATGTTCAGCAAGTGGCAAGAGTTAGATTTATTACAAATGAAAGAAGCCAAAGTACTCCCCTCCCCCACCCGGCAGGCATCGGCCAGTGAGAAAGGCTCAGTACAGCAGGGGCGGCTGAGGCGATCTTATAGTCTCGGGATTATGGGGGATCTGCAGATGGAGTCATGACCCTAGCAGAAAGGGGGTTTTCAAGGCTAAAAGTTTTTTAGAGGAAGTGTCATAGCATCCTCACATGTGCGTGTGTTTGTGCATGTGCGTGCATGCATGTGTGCATGTGTGTGTGTGCGCGTGTGTGTACAGAACTGACACTCAGGTGTCATTGGTCACAGGCTGGGGTCGTGACTTTGGGTCTTGCTGCTGTGGAGGTCCTGGGTTGACACGGTGGCCTTTCTGGTGGTTTCCGATGTTCGGCCGAGTCACTTGCTGTCTGGCTTTTCCGTCTTTCCCCAGGGCTTGTGTGTTCTTACTCCTACCTTGGAGCCAACTCAGTGGGTTCCAACTCGGTGGAAGCCCCATCCTGCTTCTTCACCTGCCGCCCAAAGCCACCGGGGGTGTAGATACACGGATGCGTGTGGAGCGTTAGCCAGCACACCGCTGCTCAGGGCTTCTTCACTACGTGACACGTGTCTAACAAACACAAGAGTTTAACCACTGAAGAATGTACAGTTCACGATCATGTACTACCTTCATCCGGCACATTTGCCTACTAGGCTTTGTTTTGATTTTCTAGAATCTGTAGGGTATCTGGGAATTACTCGAGTGGTCAGAGCTTTCCTCACTTCCCTCTGGACACTCTGCTCCCCCGGCCCTGAAGGGCTGCACAGAATCCCACGACTATTCTTGTTCACAGGTAAGACGGGGAGGATGTGGTCCCCTGAGTGACCCCGGGACCACCAGTCAACCTTGGCGTGCCTCAGTTTCTCCATGTGTAAGCTGTGAACACAGCAGCACTATTTACGGGTTTTTGTAAAGGATTTAACCTGTGTCTAGCCCTTAGAATAGGTCCAGCTGTTTTCTACGCTCAAGCAGTGCTGGCGACAGCTTTTGTCTTGTTCCTGACACTGTCGCCAGGGAGAGCCCGCTGGCCTGGCGGTGGCAGAGCCGAGGCTGACTCCGGATGGCTGCCAGGCTTGGCTGAGGCCCCGCCGCCCGTCAGTGTGCTCAGGAGCGTCGGAACAAAGGCGCGTGGAGGAGGGAGGCTCTCGGGAGCCCACGGAGCTTTTTGTTCCATAAAAAGCTTCAGCTCAGGCTGCTACAGTGGCCTCGGTATTTCTGTGTCTTTTCAGCTTCTATTTAGAGAGTGGAGCTGGCGTGGGAATGTTTTCCTTTATTTCAAGCCTTAAGTAGTTGTTGGGTAACAGCTGTTTTTGAAGATACTCTTTGAGGCACTGAGATGTTGCTGAAAAAACAAATTCCTTGAGTTTAAAGAAGTCTTCCTTGTTTTCTTTGCCTGGCTTTATTTTTCTGCATGCCTTTGTTCACGGTGCCACTTGCTCCCTGAGTTCCTTCTCCTGCAGCTTTTGCTCCTCTGAGCCTGTGGAAATCTCCCCTCCCACGCAGTGTGGAGCTTTCCCTGATCTCAAAGGGGGTGAACCTGGATAGGCTGGGTTTCCTGCTCCTCCATGAGGCTTGGGTGAGGAGGCCTGGGCACTCCTCACCTTGATGTGGACTGTGGGAGGCTGTCCTGTGAGCACCTGTCATGTCACTTGTGGAAGGCTGCAGTGAGTTTTCAACCACACACCCTACTTATTTGGGGAGACCTTCTGGGGGGGTCCCATCTCTTGCCAAATGAAAAGATGGGGCAGGAAGATCCATGTTCCCATCATCTGCCAGGTAAAACCCAGGCAAAGTCTTGGACAGGAGTTCCCTGGCCTTTCCTGCTTGAGTTTCTGGACTTCCTTTCCCTTTGTAATGTGAGACTCTTCAAAAACCTTACATTCTGTATGCTAATTGGACCTGCTTTACCTTGATCCACCAATAACTCTTAGTAGTACAGTGTCACCAACATAGCGGGAACTCCAGAGATGTCCGTAAGCTTCACCGGGCATGTGTTTCATGTTTATTCATGCATCCTCAGGATTCTGATGTCCTTCTTCATGAACAGTTGGAGTTTTCCTTTTTCCAGACCTTCCATTGTCCTTCTCAGTCTATGTGGTTCCATGACAGTTGACTCCAATCATGGCTGCAGCCAGGTGGGCAGGTTTGGTCAAAGCACTGTGATTGGTTTAGGGATGGGCATGTGACCCTATGCGGGCCAATGGGATTCAGCCTAAGAACTCTGCTGAAACTACTGTGAAGCAGGTGTGGTGGTCCTGGAAGGTTGCTGAGCTTATTGGTAGCATATAAAAATGGACCTCCCAGGGCCCAAGGCAGGACCACTCAGCTGAAAGATCAATTAATATAGCAGAAAGTGAAGCTGCGACAGGAGAAGTTCCTGAGGACATTACCTGGGCACAGTTGTGTCTCAGTGGGACACCTGATGTGTATGAAGTAGTTTCCATGTATCAAAAACTGCAGATTGTGTGCTTCCTAGGGCTTCCGTAGTAGACGTGCCACGAGCAGGCTGGCTTAAAACAGCAGAAATGACCGTTTAGTAATTCTGGGGGCTGGATGTCCCTGTCCAGACTGTGGGCAGGGCTGTGCTTCCTACTGTGGATGGAGCTGTGTTCCTCCTTACCCCAGTTTGTATGCTGGGGTCCTAACACTTAATGTGAGTGTCTTTGGAGATGGGATCTCTAACCATGGAGGCTCAATGAGGCCGTAAAGGTTGGCCCTCGTCTGACAGGATCAGTGTCCCGATGAGAAGAGACCCCAGAATGTCCCTCCTTCCCCACTTACAAGAACTCTGCCATCTGTAGGCCAGGAAATCACACCTCACATGGATGTTTAGCCTTCAGAGCAAAGAGAAAATACATGTCAGTTGTTAAAGTTGTGCGGGATTTTGTTAGGGGAAATTGAACAGGTGGACAGACAGACAGACAGACAGACTGACTGACTCCCTCCGAAAATCTGCAGGCTGAGTCCTTTCTTGTTTCTTCTGGATTCTGGGTGACCCATGTGCTCCTTGCATTCTCAAAGAACTAAAATAAGGACTTCCATGGGACCTGGCTCGTCTCCTAGATATCTTCCCCAAAGAGGTAAAGACACCAGGCTCCTGATGTTGGTGGCAGCACCATTCGCAACAGCTACACTCCGGAAGCAGCCTGTATGCCCATTAACAGAAACATGGATAAAGAAATGAAGCCTCTACACAGAGTGGAATACTACTCAGCTATAAAGATGGTGACTCTGAGGCATTTGTAGGAAAATGGACAAACCTAGAAAGCATATGAAGTGGAATAAGTCAGACAAATAAACTTAAATACTGTGTCGTGTCTCTCCTTTGATTAAAGCAAAGTACAAATAAAATGAAAATAAAGGATTGATAGAAATGGAGAGACAGATCTTTTGCAGATGGGTCCAGGAGTTGGAGGATGAGAGCCGAAGGGGAGGGGAGGGCGTGAAAAGATGTAAACTGTGTCAAGTGCCTGAACCGAGCACCCTCATTAGATCAACTCAAGCTAAAAATAATACGAATAACGGTAAGAATGAAAATGGGGAGAAGGGACTTAGAGACAGACGGAGTGAGATGAGCAGGGAGGGGAAGGGGGAGAAGACACCGTCAGGGTGGGTTTGTTTTCGCAGCTACTTCCTGAGTGAGTATAAAGCACAATACTGCACACGTGCTGATAAAATAAAAAGGAAAAACCATCACAGCCATCGCGCTGGGCCCTCTGCCCTGGCCCACGGCTGCGTGCCTCCCTGGGACGCCTCTCTTTGCCTCCGCCGTCCTGGTCCCAAGGGTTGAAGCACTCACATTTGTAATTCTGAGCTGCTTGATGCACTTGCGCTTGTAAACATTCTCCTTTTGAATAAGATCTCATACTCTGGCTCTGGGGCTGAGGGCTTCCGCGTGTACTTGGAGGGACAGAACCTATGGAGAAGGCACGAGTCTCCCCACACCTTCACCTAGATGGGAATAAGACTCAAAGTCCGGCAGTTCCTCAGGGTCCTACAGTGGTGAGGACCTGAGCTCAGGAAGTTCGACAGTGAAGCCAGGATCCTTCAACAGCGTAGTATCCCTGTGTCTGTGTGATCGGGGTTCTGTCCCCCAGGGACATCCACATTTCCCTTTGCCTCATTTCTCCTGTGTCTCCTCTTGGTTTCTGCTTCCTTGCCCACAGAGCAGGGTAGCCACCCTGCAGACCCCTCTGACCCTGGCCCTGGGCTGCACCCGGGGCTGAATCACTCTGCCCTCCCCAGCCCCCTCTCCCCATCAATACTCCGAGTCAGACGCTGCTTCTAACCCAGCCAAGTGAGCGAATCGATACGGAATGAGTTGTGCTTATAGATCGCACTTTTCTGAGGGGCTTTTAGCTTCAGGAGCAGGTTGTTCACCCGCTGACTGCGGCCGTGTCTGGTGGGAGTTCAGGTCTGTGTTAAGATGGGGGGAGGGAGGACGTTGGCCCCGGGGGTGGAGGACAGCACAGGAGGCTGGGGAGGGCTGTCCTTCTGTCTTCCTCTAACAATTCTGGACACAGGAGAGATGTGGGAGTTGGGTTCTGAGCCCCTGCTGGAGTAGAGCCGATGTTCTTCTGGAGGACGAGATAAGAGTGCTTCAGTCTTGTGCTTGATGAAGGTTGGCGCTTTCGCTCCTGCCAAATTTTGTCTTTTTCCAAGTAAAATCTTTTCCTCCTGGAATTCTCTTTGCCCTGTGCTGACCTTTCAAGTCTTCCCTTAATCAAACATAGTTCAGCTGTCTCACTCAGACAGGGTACGGCAGACTCTTAAGTGGTTTGTCCTTAACTAGCATCCGTCACCCCAGAATGAGAATTTGTTTTGGAAAACCAGAGTTAGGTGTTTGTCTGATTTTTTCTGGTGAGATGTGAACTCCTGGGGGCAAGAAGTCAGACCGAGTCGTCTTGTTTTATTGATCGAAGGTGGTTTGACAAACTGGTAAACTTTGAAGTGAGAGCAACTTGGAATGAAATTTCCACTGTGACATTTATTAGTCTTTGGGCCTCAGAAGATGAACCAGCCTTGTCCTCAGAAGTGATGCACGACACTGGCGTGCAGGGCGGCTATGGGGACGATGATGTGCCTGGTTAGAAGGACCCTAAATCAAGTCCAGTAATTACACGTGCTCAAAACTGGTGCTATTTCCGTCTTTGTACTCGTCTCTCACCTGAAGTGAGTGCTTAGTGAGTGTGTGGACTCTGTTCCTTCAGACACAGAATGTCCAGGCCGAGCAGCAGGCCGACTTCTGGGTAACGGTGCCCCGAAGAGCAGGGCGATAGCCTGATTTCCCTGGAGGGGCCTTTGCTTCCCAGCGGCCCTGTGAGCGGCTTTGATCTGAATTCCTTCTGCTATTGGGCTTGCTGAGAGGGAATTCAGGAGCTGTTCTGGGTTCTCTGTCCGTAGCTCAGCGGCTCCTTTGCTGCCCCATTTGTTTGTCTACACGAGAGACAAGTGGTGCTGGGACTCTTATTTTGTGCGTGGTTTTGGGTATGTGATGAGCGAGGTGGAGAGAACAGGAGCCTGAGGCCTGGGCGGGCCAGGGCGGGGGGCTGGGCATGGGGAGCAGGGGGTGCTGGAGATTTCAGTCCTGGACTGCTCACTGGTTCCTCACTGATGCTTCGGGGAAGTGACTGACCCTCCCGCAGACTCCCTTCCTTCACAACTTCATTCACCTACCACGTTCACTGAGCCTCACTGTGCACCAGGCACTGTCCCAGGCTCTACAGAGACAGCAACAGAGGAGAGACACGAACGTCTCTTCTCCTTGGAGCTCAAGGTCTCTCCATCGGAAAGGTGTAAAGAAGGGAGAAGAGCTTATGTAGGAGGTAAGTCTCCAGGGGGTCTGGACCCTTCCCGGTGAGAAGTCAGCAGTTGAGTAAGGAGAAGGGAAGAGTGTAGGGGCCAGTGTCTGGGAGACGATAGCTCCGGTGGCGGGAGCGTTGCCAGGACAGGGCCTGGGCAGAAGCACTCTGGGCCTCCTGGATAAATGGCAGGAAGCCGCCTTGCTGGAGTGGTCAGAGAGAGGAAATGTGTGGGTGCTGGGTCAGCGTGTGGCGAGGGCCGTGGCTGAGGGCTCACTGCAGAGTTTTCAGCAGAGGGAGACAGGACCTGACTGTGTTTAACATGCTCCTTTGGCTTTGGCGTTAACCCAAGCCTTTGTCTAACGTGATCCTATTTCCTGTGAGGAATCGTCTGCAGGAGGTCAGGGACAGAGGCAGGAAGACCGGCTAGGAGGCTATTGCCGTGATACAAGGGTGAGGGGATGAGGGCTTGGCTTGCAGAGGTCCTGGAAATGGTGAAAAGAAATAGAACTGGATTCATTTCAAAGGTTCAGGTGGAGAAGAAGAGCTGCCTGAATGACGTGAGTCCGACGGGCCCTGTGGGTGATTCACGTGCTGGATCTGTGCGATGGGTGGCGAACTTCTAGAAGGACAAGAAAAGCAGGCTGAGAAAGAGGGGCCAGGGAAATCACAGGAAGGATGGTGAGTTTGAATCCCAGAGGCCGGACAAAGAAAACCAAGGCAAAAGGAGTCCTCCCCTATGTCAGGTGTAACAAGGGCTGAGCATTGGCCACGGGCCTTGGCCTCGAGGAAGTGATCAGTGACCCCGATTGCACCACTGACCTAGGCCCAATCAGTGATTCAGGAGAGAAGACTGTTGTTGGAAGGATGTGGGAGAAGAAGACATAGACGTAGTGAGTTCAGACAACTCTTCCAATGTTACTCTTGTTCTGTAAAGAGAAGAAAGTGCGTGAGCCAGAGGGGACGAGTAGGGGTTGTTGTAGTGTTTAGACATGGATTGTCCAGTGGAAAGGAGCATGCTGCAGATGCAAAAAAGAGGAAAATACTTGGAGGGTGGTGACCCAAAGGGGCAAGCGAAGGTGGGACTCAGAGGAAGGATAGGGGAGTCGGCCTCAAGGAGGAACACGGGTGCAGCAAGGACGGTAGAAGATGGGGCAGAAGTGGGCACTTGGTGGATGTGCAGGACAGTGGTGGAAGTTCTGAAACTGCCTGTCAGATAACAGACCAAGTTTTTCAGCTGTGGGTGAAGCTGGAGCAGCAGCGCTAGAGGCTTCAGGAGAGGAGAGTCGGGGTGACATTGGTGTCTCTCGAGGACGCAGACCTGAGAGGTACAGTTTCTGAACAGCGACAGAGGCCTGGGGTACTGTGGGAAGATGAGACCAGCCAGGCGGCAGCGTGGTTTTCCTGTTGGCTGATGGGCACCTCTGCCAGGGACCGGTGGGATGGAACGTTCTGGAAGGATGATTTCACTGAGCGAAGTAACACAGCAAAGGGGCACCAGTGAGTCAGGGTGAGCGAGGGCCTGGCAGTCACGAGAGTCCATGAGTCGGACCAGACGTGAGGGACTGGGAGAGGGTGGAGAACGGCGGATGACAGGTCCCATGCTACGGAAGACTGGTGAGCTCAGCCTCCAACTCACATCACAGCGATCCTCCTGCCTCTGCCTCCTGAGTGCTGGGATGACAGGCGTGAGCCACCACGCCCGGCACTGTGGTGTGTGGTACTGGTTGCTGCTGGGGTGAGTCTCCACACCCAGTATTGTATGTGGTTACCAGGGCATCAAACCCGGGTACTTGCACTTGCAAGACAGGCACCGGAAACACTGAGCTAACTCCCCGGCCCGAGTGACGTCTGTTTTTGATGATGCCGGGATGAGGGTTATAGAGGAT
This sequence comes from Petromus typicus, assembly GCA_004026965.1. Classification (NCBI taxonomy): domain Eukaryota; kingdom Metazoa; phylum Chordata; class Mammalia; order Rodentia; family Petromuridae; genus Petromus; species Petromus typicus. The sequence goes on from PVIR01011368.1 coordinate 15,359, forward strand.
GGAGTGGGACAGAAGAGCATAAGGTTCATAGGCAGAGGGGTCAGAGCAGAGGCCCTGGACCCCCGGCCAGACTTCCTCGGGAACGTCAGCCTCAAGACAGTGCTGCGAGCGTCTGGGACATGAGGCTGCCATCCTGGCCCCTCTTCATGGCCCCTGTCCCTCCGCTCTGCACCAGGGACCGAGGGACCGAGGCAGCAGCTTCTTCCATCGAAAATTTGGTGCCCGGGTGGGACAGGGAGGGGAGGTTTCCAGGGCTGGGAGGTCACAATGCCAGGCTGTCAGTGTGGGCGGTGGCCGAGAGCTTCGTCTTAGACGGCTTTGTAGCCCTGCCTGCCTCCTGCCCACTGTGCAGACACAGGCAAATGATTTCACATCTTAAGCCTTTAAAGTTGGTTTTTTCCCACTTTGATAAAAGGTGTGCAATTTTAAGCCGTGGAATAACAAATAGACCTGTGATTTATGACACTCCATTTACATAAACTTCAGCAGCTTTTAATACACACTGACTCCTTCCAGCTCCCTGATTTCTGTTAACTCTGTGTTTCCTGGGTTTTATTTAGACTGTAAAACACTTCTTTCCTACCTTTCTTTTTTGGCTGACCCTTCCCCACTTAAGCATGATGTTGGAATTCCTTAGGGCTTGGTCTTATACCCCTCAGCCATCTCACTGAAAAAAAAAAAAACCTCTATATTCTCATGCTATGAGACTTCATCGTGTCACCGATACACCAGTGACTACTAAACACACACCTGCGATCTTATCTTCAACCTCCACAGCCCGGTGTCTGCTGCCATCTCCTCCTCGGTGTCCGAAGACAGCTCAGCTTCAAACTAGCAAAAGAGACTTTTGTCTCTTGCCTTGCTCTCTCACGGGGCCACCTCTGTTGTGGGGCACATCTGGACACCTGTGAAGCACCCTGGTCCTGTCCTGGCCTCCGTCCACACACCCAGTCCATCCTAACAATTGATCAGTCTATGCCATTTGCTGACTAGGCCTCGGATTCCTTCGCTCCGGCCCCTCCTGTTTCCATGTTAAGTCATGCTCACCTTTGGCCCGTTCATCTGTAATCTGAAGACCAACTTCCCTGCCATCAGTTCTAATCTTCCTTCTCATCCCTTTCCCATGGCAGTGGCAGAGCTGTAGCTCGGATCCTCCGTGAACATGTCACCCTGCTTGTCCTCGCCTCCCCGATGCATCAGACCCGGCAGGGGGAAAATCCGTGCACTTTGTGGCTTCGCACCGATGCCCACGATGGCCCGGAGGGTGTTGCCTGGCCCCCTGCACACAGCTTCGGGCTCTCCTCTCTCTCCACCTCCACCCCTCACCTCGCACGGGGCACGTACACGTTCTAAGCCTCCTCCAGAGGTTACTTTCCAACCTGTTACCTCTTTTCATTTTTCTGATCTTAGCTCACACTTGGTCTCACTGGCAATTATTTCCTGAACCCCTCGACTACATTTCCCCGGATGAGTTCAGTTTCATCACCTTTTGGCGGTGTGTAATTTTATTGCACACCCACGTACACCACTTGGTCGAGAGATTTGCAAAGACAAACGCCGTGCCTGCTTTTTGCAGAACATTGTACTCCTAGGCTTGGACCAGACTAAGACTCCGACTAAGCACCCAGTAATGTCTACTGAGCTCACAAGTGATGGCTTCTATTTATTGAGCAGTTGCTATGTGATAAGCATTTGCTTAGCACTTTGTAAATATAAACATTTGCCCCTCACAGCTGCCCTCTAATGTGGCTGTTATTCTTGAATTCCATGATGTCAGTGAATGAGGAAGTGAGTTTACAGTGGTCCAAGTGAAGCACCTCTGGCGGGCTGGAGTCCACTGTGCGGTCTGAACCACAGATCCCGAGGCACTGTTCAGTGTGGCTCTTTCAGCTGGAAGTCCCCTGTCTCCTGGGAAGGAGCTGGCCCTGGTCTCCCTCCCGGGACTCTGCCGGGTGTTGTTTGTCCCCTGGTTTCTGAGCCCCGGCCTGCCCGCGTGTGCTGCGGCCTGGCTGTCACAGTGAAGTTCGCGGGGACCACGTGATCCGCACTTGTTCTTTCACACTTCCGATCACCTGCCCCATGAAACCCCCACTCCACCCTCCACCTCCCCGGCTATCTTGGCTCCATGTTCGTAGGAACGTGAGCGTTTGTAGACTGGCTTTATCATCACTCCTGAAAATTCAGATCAACTACCCGGATGTCTCCTTCTGCCGAGGATGGTCTGGCCCTCCCAGCGTTTCCTCAGGGGGCAAATCCTCGCCAAGTCTGTCTTCTTCGTCCCTACCCTCCTCCCTCCTTGTTTTCCTCTCTCCCTCTCTGGCTTTCTGTTCACGCTGTGATCACCTTTAGGTGCCCCCTTCCACCTGTGCTTCTCTCGCCTGCTTCTTCACTCTCATTTGAAGAGCTCCATCAGCATCGTAATGAGTGGCAGTCGCTGTTTGTCCAGTGCGGGAATCGTGCGGTGCTGTAAATGTCCTTGGGATATTTCTTCACTGGCACAGTGTCCCCAGCGACAGCTGGCTTATTCGAGGCCGCTCTCTCCCCCTGCCCAGACCCCTCTGCCCTTCTTGGTTTCATGGCTCCTTGAAATGTCCCTTCACTCCACTCTCTCCCTCTTTCAGCGAAAGGCTCCCTCTGCTGGGCTTCCACCGCGTCTGTTCATTATTCTGGTTCTGTAACCGTGGTCTCATTTTGCAACGAATTAAAATTGTTCACCTGTTTGTGTTAAACTCTACGGAAGTAACTCACCCATCTCCGAATGCACACATATGCCACAGACAACATCTGCGTAATTCTGGCACGGAACACACTGCGACATATGTATTTGTAACAAGAGAGTGTTGGATGAATGAACACTGTGCTAATAGCGAACATTTACTGAGTGCAAACTGTGTGTCAGAGTCTGTTGGAAGTTCCCGACCTCTGAGGGTTTTTCCCTCAGTTCTCGGAGGAACCCCGCGAGTCAGGCAGCATCATCATTGCTGTTTTCCAGAGAGGGAAACGGAGACACGGGATGTTCAGGTAACTTTCGGGTTCCTGAATCTGTGCAGTCCAAGCTACTTGTGCGGAAGGTGCTGAAGCTGGGACCAGACAAAGGCAGCAGGCACTGTGCCCAGCGGGCTGCCCGGGAGCGCTGGAGGGCTCGCAGCAGGGCCTCGACTTCTGCCTGTGCACGGTGCAGACTCAGCCTCGTTCCTCTCTATACAGGGACCTGTCAGCTCTCTCCATGGAGCTCTGGTCTCACCTGGGCGTCCAGAACCTCGCAGATGTGCATCATCCGTGTGGAGACGGGCTCCGGGGCCACGCTCGCAGTTACGCAGGGGCAGAGCCGAGATGCGAATGGTGTCTGGCTGGGCTGCCGGCCCTCCATCTTCCCGCTGTACCGCTCGGCCTCCAGAGAGGGCGCTCTGGGCCTCAGCCCCCGGCCTGTGGGTTCCTTAAACTTGGGGGACTGGCACAAGTCTGCTGGGCTGACCTGGGCCCCAGGGCTCCCCATGATCTCACCACTGTTGGAGTCTCTTCGAGAGCCTGGCTCTCTGCACTCCTTCCCCACCGAGGGGCTGAGAGGCACCCCAACCCAGACCAACATGGCGCGCGGGAACTGGCATCAGCAGGGCCAGGAATCCTCTTCACTGCTCGAGAAACCAGTAAAAGAATCTTTTCCAGGAGATAGGAAGCACAGAGGATGTGAAATGGAGCCTCATGGTTTAGCCGCTGGAGGAAGCTGTTGCCCGCTCTGGCTCTGGACTTGCCATTGGCATCAGACCCTAACTAGGAGCTCTGTGAGGTGGGACTTGCTCGGACTGGCTCGAGCATGGCCCAGGAAGTCTACTGAGTGAGTGCCAGTCGGATGATCCTCTCTGTCCCCTCAAGTTGATTTATGGAACATTTTCTGCTGCTTGAACCAGATGCACCTTAACTGATAAATACCCCTGGAAGACTCGATCGGTCAGTTATAACGCTCTTTCCTGCTGAACCGCGGAGTAGCTTTGGAATCCTTTGTAACACGGTGCTCCTGGAAGACGTTCGCGACCACTGGGATGAGAAGGCTGGCAGGCGTGGTGCCACCTCAGCCATCCGGCACTTCATGGGGTGCTGAGGCAAGGGGATGGAAAGTTTGGGTCCAGACTGGGCCACTTTTTAATTAACTTACTGAAATCCTGTCTCAAGAGGGAAGAAGAGGAGAGAAGAGGAAGAGGAGGAGGAGGAGGAGGAGGAGAGAGAGAGAGAGGAGATGGAACCATGTGTTTTGGATCCTTCTTGGCTGACCTTCCTCACCCCGTGGGAGCCCTATTCCCTCCAGGCTGACAGGGGTCTCTGTCTTTCCAGGAAGTGTTCCATCTTGCTTTAAAGCTTTCATCTGATAAAAGTCAGAAAATCTCCCTTTTAACTCAAAATCAACTAGTCTGAAACTGTAATTATATCTGCAAAACTACCTTTGCTTTTGTTGCACGGTAAATCCTATTGATAGAAAAATCGTTCCTGGGGAGGGGGAGACAGGTCTGTGCACCCCGGGGTCACACTCCCCTTGCCGCAGCCTGCACTGAGCCATGGAGTGCGCCTTGGTCAGCAGGGTGGAGTGGAGGCAGCTCTACCTGCTCCCAGGCCTCTGCTCCCCTGGAAGTCTCTCAGGGCTTCGGAATCGTATCTCAGGCTGCTTTGTGATGTGATAACAGAATAGCCAGGACTGGAAAATCCATAAAGCACAGAAATTTGTTCCTTTCCCTTCAGGAGGCTGAGAAGGCCAAGGTCGTGGAGCTTGTACCGACTAAGGACTCTTGTGTGTCCTTTCCTGTGGTCGCCCTATTCCTTGCATGATGGGGGTTCAGTGACCAACACACTTTTTTTGAGGGGGGGGGGACACATTCAGAACACAGTAAATTATTTCTGAAACTTTTTCATGGTTGCGTAGGTTCTGAATTTATAAGCATCATCTTCTCTAGTCATTTCTTCATTTTTTCCTTTTCCTTTCTCCCACCAAACCTTTAAAATAGACACTTTCGGTGTTGATTTGAATAAGATAATCCTCTGGTTAATTTTTAAGAGTCTGAGAGCTGGAATAAATTGACCTAATGTTAAAGCAAAAGCAATAAAGAATTCAGACACAGAAGGGGGCTCCGGGGACTTTGATGAAGTATTAATATTGTCTCTGTTGGGTGTCCCCAACACTTCCTCTCCAGCAGCCATGTGACCTTCCCCAGGGAAGTCGCCATAAGGGCCGCTCCTTCAGGGTAGGACCCCTGCTTTCCAGCAACTGAAGCCGCTCAGCGCGGGGCATGTCCCGCTGGGCCTGGTGGAAGAACTTGATGAATAGGTGAAAACAGTGTGAAAAATGTCAGCTCCTATTCTCAGATGACTCTCTTGGAAGTTCTCTGGCTTCATAACAAGCTTGATCCCCAGCTGTTGTAGGACATTTTAAGAGACTTGGGTGGACTTTGCTCTTCTTTTGTCTAATCTGATGAATGTGAGACATGCATTTATCCAAAGTTAGGGTGAGCATATAGAATCATGTGGGCGTTAAATACATTAAAATATTAAAAAATCACAGTTTCTTAAGGATTACATTTTAATAGTAAAAGCTTATTTGAAATATGGATGTTGACACAATTTGTTCAAAAAGAAATCCTTGTTTCATAGAATTATCAAGTTCTGAGCTTAGTTTTCTGCACCAGCATGCTGCCTAAGAAAGGGAGACAGTTACAAAATGACAAAGGCCAAAAAGAGGTCTATACACATAAGGGACACACACAGGAGAAAAAGAAAAAGGTCCTAAAAATATTGGAGAGCTACACAGCAATGTTATTGGCTCCTATATTAGTTCTCTATTGCTGTGCGATAAACTACACAAAAGCGTAAAGGCTGGAGTGAGGAACATTTATTGTCTCCCGTGGGCAGACGCTTCAGGTGTGGCTGAGCTGAGCGCTGTGGCTCAGGTCTCCCCCGGATGAGTGACTAGGAGTTGCTGAGCCATAGTGTCCTCTACAGACTGTCCTGGGGGAGAGTCTTGTTCAGGTTCCTTCACACAACTCCTGGCAGGGATCCTTGAGGGCTGCTGGTTGTAGACACCATGTAGACATCAGTCATGGCAGAAGGAAGGAATGTGTGTGTGTGGGGAGAGAGAGGGAGAGAGAGAGAGAGAGATATGGAGAGAGATGGAGATGGAGAGATAGGCAGAATGGACCTCAGAGTTCTTTTACGTGTTAATTTTGCTAATCTGGGCCGGAAGTGGCATCTCAGCCACTCTTCTCACTGTTGAGACACAATGCCCGACACCACCCACAGCTTGAAAGAGGAGCGTGTTCTCTCCTCTCTCTCTCTCTCTTTCTCTCTCTCTCTCTTTCTCAAAATTTTCAGTCTATAACAGCCTGGTTCTAGTGCAGGATGGCACAGCCAAGGGGCACATTCAGAGAAAAGCTACACAAGTCATGGTGGCCAAGAGCAGGGGAGGGACATGTGCCCCTCTAATGGGTCCCCAGCGATCTACCTCCCTCAACCAAGCCTCACCCCCCCAACTGTAAGTCCACTACAGCGCCTGCATGGTCCAGTCTGCTTCCAAAAGCCCTGCCTGTGAATGAATGCATGAAGCTCTGGCAGGACATCTGGACTCAAATCACAACATATTCTACACCTTTTCTGTGTTCTCGTCACTGTAGAGAGCGACTTGCTAATCCTGGTTGCACTCATGGGGTCCTGGGCAGGGGTGACACAGGCACTGTCCTAGGAGGCCGCTCTCTGGAGTCATTGCACAGGCACAGTGTGGCACAGAGTGGCTCCTGCCGAGGTTGGACGTGGTCACAGTGTGTGCCATCTGGGTAGGTCTTCATGAGGCCCAATTCTCCTCATGGCCACAGTCAAAGCCTGGCGTTGCGCAGCTCCCAAGCCCTTCCCTGAGCAGTGGTTTCCTCTAGCAGGATACTTTCTGGCCAAGGTAGAGGGTCATGGAAGCTCAGAGTGGCTCCTGGAGCTTCTAGCAGAGACGGGAGAGATTTCCCAGGAAAGATAACGTGCACAGTAGGATTTGAACAAGACAGTGATGGAGACAGGGGAGTTGGGATGGGAGGAAAGGCCGGGCCAGAGGGGAGGCAGTGTGGAGAGTGGGAGGCTAGAGCAGGTCTTGAGTGGCTTCAGATGAAGGTCAGTGCTCAAATCACGGAGCCGCTGGAGCGATGTGTGGGGTGAGGGTCCCGCCCACCTCCCAGGGCTCCCTCACATCTTCTGAATTCACACCTATATTCACACCTGAATTCACACCTCGCTTTGGAGGCACAACCTGCTCATTCAACACAGTGAAGACTCTATAGTCTTTTCCGGGAAATAACTTGCGCTTACTCAGAGCCCCTATAACAGAGAAGAATGGTGAATATTGTGCAAAAATCTTCAGTGCATTCACAGCACAATCCATTCCATGGTTATTAAAATCTGAGAGTTTGGTTCTTCAGGTCTTCTTTCTTATCATTCTACTACTTGTATAAGAGGTGTCCAAGCCACAGGATGTTTTTGGAGGGGCTCTGGCTTGTTCTGTGCAAAACAAAGTATGTAAGTTTCCCTCTCTCTAATAAACCAGGGGTGCAAAAGTCTCAGTTCTGGAAGGCTTCTGTCAAATGCGAGCCATCATCGCGTGCTGTCTGTTCCTGCATCCCATGACTGGGAGAAGGTGGGCTGGGCAGCGGCGGGATGGACTCAGGGGTCAGTGCAGAGCCTGGAAGGCAGCCCTAGCTGAACACCCATTCAGGCTGCAGCATTATCCTGCTCCCGAGACACACCACTGACGCAGAATCAATGTGCCCTGGAGAGGTATGTTCTGGGACTTGTGGCGAAAGTTGCTTTCCTCCGTGGGGCTGGGTTGTGCAATGCTTTTAGCTGCTCTGTAGCTGTGTGCATTTGTGGGAGGCTGTCCAGAGGCTGAGGACAGCCTGGCGAGGGGGAGGGCCAGATGCACAGCAGTGAGGCCTGGAGAGTGTTACTCGGGCTGACTGTTAGCAAAGGCAGCCTCAGTCCACGGAGTATTTGCCTACTCGAGCCAACACCGCAAGTGCTCCTGCTAAAACATAAGCCAGATCCTGTTACTTATCTGCTCAAGACCTTAAGTAACTCCTCACAGGACTCCAAGAAAAACCAGAGGACTGATGCCCGGCAAGGGTCCGCCCCAAGCCGTCCACTGCTCATTCCTGCCTGGCCGCTGTGGCTTTGTGTTTCTACAACGGCACCAAATGCTCCTGTCTTGCACTGTTTGTCTTCTTACTCCCTCTGTCCGGGGTTTCTTCTCCCTCCATCGTTCCGGTGTTGCCTTCTCGGGGCTGTTCACCTAAACTGCTGTAACTTTGCAACCCACTCCCTGCGCCCCTGGCTTTTCATCTTTTTAAACAAATATTTATGAAGTATACTCTAAGACATTTCATTTGCTCACTACCTTAGTTGTTCTGTGGCTGCCTCCCTCTGCTCATTTCGCCTTCCAAAGATCAGGGATCTTTGCCAGTTGGGTGTTCTGTGTCTTCCCGAGGACATAAACATTGCCAGGAACATAATTATTTCTTAATTAAATAAATGACTGGGACTGACTCTGAGGAGACGTATCAGTAAGGGATCTCCGAGAAACAGAATAAATTGGACATAGGCAAAATACAGGGGGGGGTTGTTCTGAGGGGTCTCTCATGATATGATGGGGTCTGAGAAGTTCCCTGACCCCCCACATGCAAACTGGGAGCCCAGGAAGCCAGTGGTGCGGCTCTGGTCCAAACCCATGGGTCTGAGAGCAGCTAAATCTAAGAGGTAAAACAGACAAGGGATCTTTACAGCCCCTTAGTGCCCTTTTTATTTTACCTGGGCTCCTTAGGACAGGTGTTCACACCCTGTCTCCCAGCATTACACCATGGATCAATTCCAGTGTCACACATTGTAGATCCGAAGAAAACTGCTAAGACTGCATGAGGCTCTGGGGGACATCGAAACGTGAGCCATAACAACAATGTCCAAGAGGAGCGCCCTATGTAGCTTTCATAGCACACTGAACTTCCTTTGCTCAGACAGCTCCTAAGAACCATCTCAGATATGTGAGCCCTTGGGATCCCGGTGGAACGTGGAGACCCTGGGAGATGTAGGGACACATGATGCGGAGCGTGGACACCCAGCTCTGCTATGCGGTGTAGATGGTGACTTGGCTCTACTATTCAGACTGGCTCTGGCTCTCATGGGTCTGTGAATAACGTTATGAAAACACAGAGCCAGCTGCCGCTCTGCCTGGCTCAGTCTGAGAGTCTCTCAAGTGGAAGGGCGGACTGAAGCACTCTGAGGAGCTGGTCATTGCACGTTCTGCTGCTCCAGACAGAAGGCTCAGTGTCCTCTTCAGGCTGGCTCATTTTAGCTTTTCAGTCTCCTCTCCAAGCGCCCAAGAATCTTCCTAATGGGCTCTTCCAGGAACCAAAGTCTGACTTCAGTGTTCCTCATGAAAGGACCGTTATCCACTGTGTTGGAGTATCTCCTCTGGTGCCGCATCTTTGGCGTCGTCAGCTGAATTCTGGACTGGCTGAGCCGGTGACCCCAGACATTGGAGCCGAATAACAATACCGAGAGCCAGAGATGCTGTGAGACACAGTAGAAAGGAATCAGAGAGACAAATAAACCAACTTGAAAGCCCAGGGTTGAGGGACAGAGGGAAACCATTGGACTCCCCGTTGTGGTATCACTTTCCTTATTAGTAACAGACGGTAATGATACAGAAAGGACTTACGGGATGGCTGTGAGGATCAGATAATGTGCACACAGGCACTTTTCACTTTCTGGGCATGCTACACAGCACAGAGATTGAGAAAAAACTGAGAAGAAGAACTGTTCAGTCTAATGCAAGTTGAAAGAGAGCCATTTGGTTTGGAAATAAGTCAAGGCTCCGTCCTCAATGACTTGATTCTAATTTATGAAGGGACTTTGAAGTTTTAACAAAGAGCATGTATCTCTGACTTTCTTCTGCTTTGTTGAACAAACCACGGGGTGTCTTTTCAATTGAATTGTTGAGGGCAGAGGAGGGAAGGTCCCTGGGTGTTTTGGCTGAAGGAATCTGGCTGACATCCTTCTCTTAACCTGCCTGAACCCTAAACAAGCCGACTCTCAAGATGGTATGGACAGCTATTATTTATTATGTTCATTAGACAAACACATGGGCCAACACAGGGCTGGTCTGTTGCAGTCGAAATAGCATTTGGGTTTCTTTTGGATCGATGTCTCATTGCTGGGAAATAACACCTGACACCTATTACTTAAAGGAGGAGTTTAATTTGGCTCATGTTTCGTGGGGATTCAGTTCATGGATGGCTGGCTCCAAAGCAGAAATGGCATGGCCGAAGGGTGGGGTGGAGGAGAGCTGCTCAGCTTGTGGGAACCAGGAAGTGCAGAGAGAGAAGGGAGGAGCTGGGGAGAGAGATTGAACTTCAAAGACAAACCCTAGTCCCGCTACTAACAGCGCATCACTTGTGAGCTCATCAACGAGTTAGTCTTCTGGTGAGTGTAGAGTCCCTGTGACCAGTCCCCTCCCACTGCTTGACATATGAGGCTTCTGAGGGACATTCTATTTCCAAACCATAACAGTCTACTTGCACCAGCCCTTTATCTCCCGGCTATCAAGTAACATGGCTTTGGCTCAGCGGGGTCACACCTGCCTCAAAAGCACAAGATCCTGAGTTTGATCTCTGGCACCAAAAAACCAGAGAGTGACACAGGTCCTTGAAAGACAGCTGGGACTACTCCCAGTGATTCTCCCATTATCTGGAGAGAAAGTCTTAGAAAAAGAGGAAAGTCACAAGTCCTATTTCTGATGTTCTAGTCTAGTTCTGAAAAAGTGCTTGTACATAGCAAGCTCTTGAGACTAAACAGGGGCAGCTATAAAAGGCTTCAGTGACTCAGGAAAGGCAGAGCGTGTGATGGGTGTTGTGGTGCTTTACATAATCTTGGGCTTCTGTGGCACTGGAATAAAAATGGGCTTCAATGTTGTTCCATGGGTAAGACCACAAACTTCTGAGTCTAATGTAATCTAGGTTCAAACATAGGCTCCACCTTTCATTTGCAGTGCAATCCCAGGAGATTCTGGTGCTTGGTGCTCTTACATGTAAACTGGAGAGTATTAGCTCTGTGACCTGAAATGCATACCAACTCTGCTTAGTTCTCTACTTACCAAATTTAAAGTATTTACCTTGTAAGATAAGGATTAAGTAAATCCTTATACATAAGATTAAATAAAATGATACATGTGAAGTCCAAGTATTCTCACTCCCGATAGTGACCTCATTGGGGTTAATCACATTCACCACTCACTTTCCTACTCGCTTGCTCTGAATGTTGCTGCCCCAGGGCCAAGTCTGACCCGTGAATTCTTGGAGGGGATTTAATATTTAAACTGTAACACATGTATGTGAGGAAAACATCATAAGCCAAGGAATTTCTAGGCGATAAGGAGACTGTGGTCAAGGATGGGGGATGGGTCAGGATGATGGGCTGTGCCGGGAACTGAAGTTCTGTATCCTGAATTCTCTTCCACGTTTTCGATAAACATGAGCTAAGAGTCCAGAAAGTATTTACAGGTATTTCCCTTAGGCAGGGAAGAAGGTTGACTCATGCTAAAGTTAACAAATAATGGCATCAATATGTGTTTTCACGGACTAGAACTCATCAAAACAAGTACATTGTGTGATATGGCCAGCCTGACTCAGCCACTTTTTAAAGAAATAAAGATGTTCTAATACACAATAATTGCAGATAACATGCTAAACAACACAATTGAATAACAGGATACGTAACATACATCCCACCTGAAGTTTAAAAAGCTCTGTAGTGATGACTCAATAGGACATGATTTATGCACAGTTATTCTATTGTATTCAGTGTCTTCAGATATTCTTTAAGTAGTGTTGCTCTGTCCATGGGGGATGAGGTATAGGACTTGGTACTGTTCGGGTCTCTGTTTAGCACAGTGTAGTAATTGCACATGACCCCCTACCTCATCTTGTATACTTTAAATCACCTGTGTATCACTTACAGTTCCTGAACCCAGTGTAAATGCGATGCACATAATTGTTATACCATATTGTTCAGGGAACAATCCAAGTAGTTGATACTTGCTCAATACAGATGCAGCTTTCCAGATATTTTGATCTATGATTGGTTGAAACTCTGGACACCAAGGGCTGACTGTACTTTCAATGGTCTTTGCTATTCGCTGTGGCCTCTACTAAGCTTTCTAGAAGCATTTAGCCGGCTGTCTTCTTTGAAAATATACTTTAAAATTGTATCATAGAGAATGCTGGTTTGAGCTTTCAATAATGTTGTCTTCACTGTCTTGGTTTGAGTGGCAGATTGATGGATACAAAGACTGAAAGACTCACCATCAATTTCATGAGCATTTTCATTATCCTATTACATGGACACTCAAATTTAAGATAGTCGTAATATCACAATTGTGGGATACTCTACATTCATTCTCTCCTGGAGGGTCACAGCACACTGGAATCCCAGAGCTTATGCAAAGCCTCGGCGAAAGTGGCATAGTATTTGCACGTAACTGACACTCATCATCTTGCATTCTTTACACTGTGTCTTTGTCGCTTGTAAGATTTACTACAGTGTGAATTCTGGGAGGTTGGCCCCCAAGGAATCTCAGTGGAGTCAGAACTTTCCCCTGCTTTGGCTGCAGGATCTTTTCATGTTGAGCACTTAGAACAAGTTGTCTAGATTCTGCCTGGGAAATGTGGGTTTTGTTGCCACTTCTCCAAGTCAACGCGGTGATCAGGTACCTTGATGCTGGAGCAAGAGAGATTCTTTTGCTTTAGCAGCCCATGCCACTGACTGGGCAGGCAGGAGCTGGGCTTGGTGTCAGAGGGTGGCTCACTCTGCTCACACATGGACCAGCCTCTCTCCTCATTTGTCTTTGGGATTCCCACTTGCTTCAGAGGCCAGAAGTGGGATTTTGGGGAAAGTTGGCTATTTCTGGTTATCCTGGGAGTTCCTGCTCAGTGATGAAACTTCATGGGAATTTGCCTAATATTTTCTTAGCCCCAGTTCTACCGCTGACATGTTATGGACTCTTTCCTTTCCTGAGTACAAATTCCCTTTACTACTCTTAACTTCCCGGGAAGTTGATGCTACTTTTCTTGTATTAATATTGGGTTAGTTGGTTTTCAAATCCTCTCCAGTGATGCTGCTGTAGTAGATTGATGACCTTCTTTCCTTCCTTCCCTTCTCCCTACTTCCTTCCTTCCTTCCTCCTTCCCTCCTTCTCTCCCTTGCTTCTTTCCTCCCTCCCTTCTTTCTTTTTTGAGGCACTAGGGACCGAAGTCAGGACCTTGCTCTTGCCAAGCAGACACAGGCGCACTGAGCTCCTTCCCTGATTCCTACACACGGCTGACTTTTCATCAGGCATAATCATCAGTGAGAGGAACAGCTTTGCCAGGTGGGAAAGCTCGGTGCCGCTTCAGTTAAATCCATATCTATGAAAATTTGAACAACTTTTGTGTAACTGAGGGCTTTGGAAGCTCAGATAAATTCTGGGCTACAAGAAACATTCCTCTGGGTGTCCAGCCTCTTTTAAAGAACTTTTATCTGGATGCTTCTATTGCCTAGTGTTAGAAACTGAGGCCAAACTCACAAACACTCCTTTGCTGCTATGATCAGCACTTCTTTGTGTCTCAGACTATAGATCAAACGTTCACGTGGGAATCACAAAGCCATAAAATGCAGAGGCTGTTTTTAGATTCTCTGAGGGCTTGTTAAAATCAGGCTGTAAGTGCACTGAGAAAGAGAGAGAGAGAGACAGAGAGAGAGAGAGAGAGACAGGGAGACAGAAAGACAGAGAGACAGAGAAAGAGAGAGAGACAGAGACAGAGAGAGAGAGAGAGAGGAGACAGAGGCTGGGTGTGAGGTAGAGCTGTGGGTAGCGATTCTTTCTTCCCTGATAAGGGCGTCTGCAACTCGAAGGTTTAATTCCCCAAAGGGTGCAATTGATGAGTTGATAACAATCTGGGATCCGGGGGTGGGGTGGGGTGGGGTTTACTACAGAAGAAATGATAATAGCACTGGGCCTGACAAAGTACAGTGAAAAGATAAAGCCCTGATTCATACTAACTTCATCAAAACTCCCACGAGCTGGGCGCTGGGTGGATGCAGACTTGCAGATGAGACTTGAGAATGGGTCTAAGAAAGGTTCATTTCTTTATTCTGTTGAAATGATCCAAGAATAGAAAGTATGGGAAATATGGTATGAAATTTGAACAAATATTCCAGTTAAGGTACTTTATCTTAATTTTTAAAAAGTTTATATTGCTCTGGCCAAAGGAGTCAGTCTTGGAATTAAGTGAAATTTCAGTCCTGGTCCTGGGGTGTGGACTGAGTGGGCTCCGTGATGGAAGCTCCGTGCTCTGTGGGGGTGTGGACAGCAGGTGCTGGGAGGGAGGCTGCGGATGAGGCCCTCGGGAGGGGCTCAGTGGTTTTTGTGGGACCCCGTGTAGTCCTCCCAGGACTGAGGTGTTCCAGCAGAGTGAGCCTAGATTGTCTCCGAGTTCCTGGAGCACTCCTCAGCCTGCTTCACTGGGTCATCTCTTTCATCTTGATGCTGTTTGCCAGGAAGCTCTCCTCACCAGTGCCAGGCTGATGTGGGTGCTATGCTCTTGTGCTTCCATAACTTATGGACTAAGTTAACCTCTTTTCTTTATAGAGCACTCGGTGTTGGGTATTTTGTTATAGCAACAGAAAACAGATACATACAAGGTTGTCTAAGTGAGTCTTTATAAAAATATAGGATTTTCATGTCCTGAAGTAGATCTGTGGGTCAAAATCCAATAAGAATATATTTTGTACATGCTGGCATAGAGGGTGCTGCCAATATTAGCTGGTGGAACTGACTTTCTCTCCTGGCCTGTAATAAAGTTTCCCACATAAGAGAAGGTCATCTGTGACCTCTGGCCATAAACAACGGTGCAACGACTTGAGGATTCTTCTGTCCAGTGATTTTGGCAATTTCTCCCTGGGGTTCGATTTTCTTCCAAGCCCCATTATAGTTCTCAGGGCAGAGGTCTTTATTTCCGGTGAGTTTCTCTGCTTTCCTTTGTGATCACTCTTTTCCAGAAAACATGGGAACTCACTCTGCCGGGGAGGCAGCCTCCTGCACTGTCGCTCTTTCGCTGGATTTTCTGTCTCTACTGCAGCTCCCTGTAAGCGGCTGACTCATCCCCCAAATCACTTGAACAGGTCGGCTTCGGAGGGAATCTGCTCTGCATCATTTGGAGCCATTGTCTTTAGAGATTCAATCATGTGCTCTAACTTGTTCTGGGAACAAGGCAGGGAATGGACGAACGCCGTCACCAGATGGGGTGAGGAACCCCAACTCCCACCCTCTGTCGTGGTAGAGAATTTCCGAGCTGTGCCAGTGAGAGGCCGAGTCTGGTTAGCGGCCGCGAAGCCTGCTCGGGAGGGTTGTGGGTGCTCAGGGCGTGGGGTGCGCTCCGGTCCGGGTGCGTCTTGCTGTGGTTTGGGGTCCTCCGGCTGCGAGAGCTGCGCAGTGCGGCCCACGGGCCCTCGAGGGACCAGATCAGGGTGCAAACCAGCCTCTCAGGTGTGAAGCGCAGAGACGCAGCTGCACACTCGCTGTGGCCTCGAGCCTGGAGGCTGCGGAGAGGAAGAGCCAGGCGCGGTGTGCGATGTTCAAGTTTGGGGAAAGCCCAGGCTTGCTGGATGGCTGAGACCCCCGAGGAAAATCTTCCCTTTGGGTGGGTCTCTTGGAAGAGAAGAGGCCAGTATAACTGAGTCCCGGAGTGGAAGTTG
>PVIR01011368.1:31256-41532 GCA_004026965.1 Petromus typicus
GGGAGGCAGAGGCAGGAGGATTGTGATGTGAGTTTGAGGCTGAGCTCGGGGCCAGCCTGAACCACAAAAGCAAGACCCTGTCTCAAAAAAAACCTAAAAAAAAAAAAAAAAATTGAAATCTTTATTGGTACATTAATACACATCATGATTGCACTCAACAATGGGAATTTGTACCAGTATAAGACATAACTTAATTCTCATTTTTTCCCATAGCCTTACCCACCCTAACAAAAAAGGAAGTTGGGTCTTTAATGTGCACTTTTACAGTTATAATTTGTCTCCTTTCCTTCAGTCTTCATTTCTTCTGTCACTAGAAAACAGAAAAAATGACAAAACTGCAGCTGTGAGATTCCTATCTTTGTGAGCACCAATGTTATTTGTTTTACTGAAGAAAGTAGTCTAGAGGGAGAAAGAAACCAATGCCTGGTGAAAAATGAAAAGGCGCAAGAGAAATTCCAAGAAACAATGGCTAAAACAAATTGAGCAGCATCTTTGACGGTTCTAGCTGCTGACGATGTCCAAAGTTCGGGCTCTTAGGGAAACTTTGTTTTAAACGGACTCGTTAGTATGGTAGTCTTCCCTGGGGATGATGACACATGCCCATAATTTCTGCAGTTTGGAGGCCGAGGCAGCAGAACTGTTGCCAGTTCAAGGCCAGGCTGGGCTATGCAGTGAGTTCAAGGTCAGTCTGCACTACATGGCGAGACCCTGTCTCCAGAGTAGCAGAGAACTGTGCACAGTTACGAGGGTACTGTTGGGTGGTTGGTATTTGATTTGATGTGTGTACACTGTGCATTGATCAAGTCAGTATAACTATTGTATCCATCATCTCCTAGATGGGCAGACATTGAAAAACTCCTCGTTCAACTGTTTTGAGGAATTCAGTATGTTACTGTCCACCCCGGTCACCCTGCTGTGGGGCAGAACACCAGACTGTTCTCTGGAACTGTGACTCTGCTGACTACCCTAGTTCTCCCTTTTTACCTGGGAGGGCTAATATCTTTGTGATAATCTGGATCCTCCTGTTACGGGCCGGGGCTGGCTTTTTATTTCTGGGTAGGTTTGCCAGCCAGCAACCTGCACAGTGGAAAAATGAATTTATTTATAATCTGGACAAATCTGGAAGGGTGAAAAAAAGCCATGTCATACGGCCTCTTTGGTCTGGAAACCAAATCCTCAGTACCAGGGCTAGAGGTCGGCACTTTATACTTTCAGCACCAGGAAATGTGGGGAAAAATTTTAATTAAAAAAAAAATCCGTGTTCTTAAATACCCACACTAATCTCTGGTGCTATTCTAGAAAGTTCTAAGCTTCTGACAGGGAGCATGCCCCTCCTCTGTATCCCCTGACTTGGACATCTGATTGATATCTTGAGTCTACCGATGCCTCGGCCTGTGTGGCTAGAGTGAGAAGTTACCTGTGGGTGAGGAACTAACACCGCCATCGGCAAGGTCACTAGATACCTTAGGTTTGTCAACATTGACCATTCCAGGTAGGCCGTTTCCCTGTAGGTAAGCCCAAGTCGGACACCATTGAACTGTGTGCCATGGAGGTATCGCTGGCTCTGGTTCTTTCGGATCTCGATGTAACCAGGCGCCAGAGACAAGGCTTTATCACCAGATAGTGGACGGCTACTTCCCCAGTCAAGTTTATGCCACGTGTGCCCCAGAGGAAGCTCATGACATAAAGGAACAAGGTATCTTCCTGCGGGTGGCACTGACCCTGTTGGGGGCACAGCAGTGAGGGAGGTGTGGGCACTGCCATACCGGGCTCCTCCGTCTATTCTGATCCTATTATTCTTACTGACTTTGCAATCTTGGCCTAAAGCTGAGTGTGTTATATTACAAAAGACTCCAAAATGAAGATGATACAGAGATGACAAGGGACACAATATTAAGATATATTGAGTACAAGTGGAAAAATGACAGGAGTCTTCACGTATTAGTATTTGTGTTAAGTCTTTACTTATTGATAAACAGTAGACAAGCCAGCCTCAACAGTTCAAAATACTGAAGAAAGAGAATGAATGGCAGGTTGAATCGAGGAGGCACAAGAAACAAAAATCATTTTCAAGTGAGAAACTCACTTTAAGCTGATGACATAATAAACTGTTGGCGAAAGAGCAGAAAAAGGCGTTCCAAACACATCGTTACCATAACCGAGCTGAGGTGACAAGTCTATGTCAGTCAAACTAGACTTCAAATCAGTAAAGTTTTACGAGAAACAACCAAGGACACTCCATTGCCCCCGCTCGCTGGGCGTGCAGGCGCTGCCTCTGTGCATTCCATACCTGCGGATAGAAATATCTGGGAAAACACTGTGTCTCTGCCGAGCAAGTATAGCAGCTCCTCACAGAGCATTTGTATTCACGCTGTGCTGTGTCTTGTGAGGGAGCAGAATTTTTTGCAGCGTGTGGGTGACTGTGTACACATGTCACACCGGGAACCGGATCACATGCGGCCTTTCTGTCTTGGGTGTGTGTGTGTGGGCCGTTCTGGGATGAATTCCTACGGGTAAGCAAGGGTAATTTACTAATAAAAGGATCAATCATCAGAAGGTTTTAACAACTACAAATGTCTGATTGCCTAAGAACAATCTCCCAAGTAGGTAAAACAACATTTGATGGAATTGAATGACTAAAAAGATAGTTGTGATGTGATAATGTTTCTTTCTCACATTTTAGGTTAATGAGTCCCCACTCCTGGTTTCTTGCCAAGGTTGTGACTGCTTCCATTTTGTCCTTCTGACCTCACAAGTGGTGTCTACCAAGGCAGTTGACTGCCGATGTGTCCTGCTCTGACTACCCAAGTCGAGGAGGGGCCTTGCTTCCTAACTTGTCCCCTGATCCGTTGGCTACATCTGTAAAAAACCCTCTGTATCCTTCTCACGGAGGTGCCTACGCTTCTGTGAAGTAGCTCCTCTAGAAGGAAGATGGACTCCAGTTTCTGATTCTAGTCCTGTTTGACCAGATTTTACAACAAAGCATCATTCCCATATATACATTTGATTCATCTAATTATTTATGGTAAACGATTCTTCCATTAACTTACTGAAATGTTTTTCTCAATTTGTTCTGTCACCACTGGGTGTGATGGGTTCAGATTTATCCATATTTGCTATGATTATTGTGTTTCTTTTGACATTTATTTCCTGTTGTTTCATGTCATAAATAATGAAGGGCGATTATGTGGGACACAGATTGTTTATTAATATTTCAGTGCAGACTTCACTCTGCAGAGTTCATGTCCTCTGATCAGTAGCATTTGCAGCTGTTAGATTTAAGATGTTGTATAAGAAAACTTGTCAAAACAGTAAACTTAGGGGCCCCTCCTCCCAGGGCGGGTCTGGGATCATAAACCAAGATTTGCCCTCCTGTGTCTGGGGAAGATTTGCTCATATTTTGGAATAGAAACCAGATATCTTCCAGCAGACAGGAGGCTGGGCAGGTCACCAGCAGGACTGTCTAAGAACAGAGTTTCCTAATTTTGGAATTTCTCTCCTGAAAGGCATCCCGGATGGTCCAAGACTAGTACTGTTTGGTTTCAACTATCTCCTCTCCCCACTGTCCAGGGCATGGGTTTGGACCTTCTGAGAATGTTAGGGGGCAGCGAGCTCCATCTTGAGGTCCTCCTACTCACCCCCCAGGGCTCAGCTAGCTAATGGGATTGAGAAGAGAACTAGGAGAAGGTAGCCTCAGTGTTTCTGTTTATGCAGTGGCTGGGTACGTGTTTGATACTCCTATCAAGTTCCTTTTTATGTGTTTTCCAAGTTTGTTTGAGTCCTCATTTGACTTCTATCTCTCTCCTTATTTTTTGGAGATAAGGGATAGAGAGCATCAGTTTTTGGTAAATTACTCAGCTCAGTGGAACCCAAGTCTGGATTTTGTTTCCCTGAGATGTACTACAGCTTCCAGGGGCCAGAGCTGAAGGCCGTATTTACCAATTGTATTCTATCAGTTATTTTTTCTAGGGATAAAAGGAACATCCCTACATCTTCCTCCTGTGTTAATTTCCTAATTTTTGGGAAAACTTTTGAGAAAAGAGGGGTGATTGCCTCCAGCGTCCCAATATCTATGGGGTTTACTCTATTGTCTTTTCTTTTCTCCTCTGCTTTTCTGAATATCTCTCCAAAGAAATCATCTTTACAATTTTATTTTACAATAGCAAGTAGGCTGTAGAGAAATATGAAGAAGAACAATACCCTTCAAGTGAAGGAAAAGGTTTTTTTCTCTTTCAGTGAGTCTTTATAATCTATTTAATGGGAGTAATAAGACAACACTGATTTTGCACTTCCTTGTAGATTCATTTTGCCTTTGTGATGGCAGATAGCTCAAAAAGGCTCATGGAAATGTACAAAAGCAGCAGCAGAGGTAGCATTTCAGACGCCTTTTCTTTAAGAGTGCATGAACTTGAAGCTAATTTGTGTGCTCATTGAAGGTATTTCTGTACACCTTTCAGGGGCCATTGTTATTGCTAAGCAACATCACGTTCTCACAAGCATTTAGCACATCTTTTTGGATTGAGAAATCAGAGATCAGTGTTGGTTGGTTGCATAAATGATGGTAAGTTGGAAATCAAGGTTTGGGTGAGAAACACTTCTTTCCTATTTTTTTTTATACCTTCTATCACATCCTGGCTTCTCAGGCTATACATTAAGGGACTTAACATGGGAATTATAATGCCGTAAAACACAGAAGCTACCTTTTCCTGCTCCTGAGTCTCACGGGTGCCATGGTGTAGATACATGTAAGACAGAGTCCCATAGAAGATGGTGACCGCTGTCAGGTGGGAGGCGCACGTGGAGAAGGCTTTTCTCCTCCCCGAAGCGGAAGACATCTTCAGGATGGCAGCCAGGATGGAGGTGTAGGAGAAGATGACAACCGGCACGGTGAGTGTCAAGTTGAAGCCCACAAAGATTGTCAGGACCATGACCTTGAGGTCGACCCTGGAGCATGACAGCACGAGAATTGGAGGTATATCACAGAAAAAGTGGTTAATGAGGTTGGATTTGCAGAAGTTCAAGGAGAAAGTCAAACCTGTGTTTACAGACGCGTTTAGGAAGCCCATAGTGTATGAGCCCAGCAGCAGCTGAGCACAGACTCTCTGGGACATGATCGTGGGGTAGCGCAGGGGTTTGCAGATGGCCACGTAGCGGTCCACGGCCATGGAAGCCAGGATGAAGCCGTCGCTGGTCACAAACGTCCCGTAGACCAGCAGCTGCGCTACACACCCCGTGAGGGAGATGGACTGGCTGGCTGGTGCCCACAAAGTTGTGCAGCATCTTAGGGGTTACGAGTGGCTGTCCCCATATAAGAGAAACCAGGCCCTTCCTAAGCTTGTGTATCTGATTTATTTCACTTAATATCATGAGCTCAAGTTTCGCACAAAAGCCTCACATTTAACTTTATGGCAGATGGCAACAAGAGGTGGAGAAGAAAGGGGAGGGAAAAAATGGGAGAGAAATTATTGAAGGGAAACACGGAGCTTCTACAAGTGAGGAGGGGACCACGAGTTGGGAGGATCAGGGAGGGAAGGGTGACAAAAAACAGAATTAAGGTGTATTATGTACATGTACCAAGTCCCTATGATAAATGTAACTAAGTACTGCAAATATAAACTAATAAAAATAAAATGTACACAATAAAGTGAAAAACTAAGTCCAGTAACCCATTCACACAGTGCTTCTGATGCCCATTCATCTGGCCAGTTATTTTCTCACACATTTCTCGGGCAGCTCTTAGCCCCACTTCCTGGCTCCACTTCAACACCTCCGGAGAGGAAGTGGCTCTTCTGGGCTGGGGTGGGACATTGCAGCCGGAGCTCCACCAGCTTCTCAGCAGTTACCTGCACAAGCTTTGGTGATTCAGGCGGATGCGGAACACCGGCACTGTGGGCTTTGTGCTCTTCGCCGGCTGCAGGCTGGGGCCCTGTGGGGTGTCTGCACCCCTTATTCCCATCAGGAGCTTCCAGCTGGGGCCTCAGGGACCGGGATTCATCCCGAGATCTGAGGTTTCAGGGACTGAGAAGGAATCCAGAAAACAGTGCTCACTAGTTATCTTATGCTATGAGCTTGAGCTCTGGAGAACGGACAGCTATTTCATATTGCTGTCATTCAGAACATCTTGCTTCTGAGTTTTAGAGCGGTCTCATTAGAGGATAGCTACTTTTTCTCTTGCTATAAATGAGGCTTAGTGTGTTTCCACGTCTAGGAATCTGTGCATAGGTCAAGTAATTATCCTGTCACCACAGATTGGTGATACACACAGCCTTCAGAAAAAAATCTAAATCTACCAGAAGTTTAAGATTTTGTGCCCCCTAGTGTGACATTAGGGACATTGCTTTTTGAAATCCAGTTTATTGGTACATTTTACATATACATTATGATCACTTTGAAAATTAAACATTTGTGCCTGTGCATGACACACCTTGATTCTCAGTTTTCCCTTTTCCCTGCCCACCCTACCACCCCCATCCCTAGATACATAAGCTTTGTTTCCATTTCTTTGTTTTTGCTATCAATTTTTTTCTTGCTTTTCCTTATTTCCCCCTAGCTCCAATACCATATTGTTTCTGTAGTATGAGAAACTAAGGGTGTAAATGAGGTCCAGATGCACTGCAGATATTGTGAAGTAGGAAGAAAATGTTCACAGGGACACCGCTTTTTTTTTTTTTTTTTTTTTAGGTTTTTGGAGACAGGGTCTCGCTTTGTGGTTCAGGCTGGCCCTCAGCTCAGCCTCAAACTCACATCACAATCTTCCTGCCTCTGCCTCCCGAGTGCTGGGATTACAGGCGTGAGCCACCATGCCCGGCACTGTGGTATGTGGTACTGGTTGCTGCTGGGTGTGGGTCTCCACGCCCAGTATTGTTATGTGGTTACCGGGGAATCGAACCCGGGTCCTTGCGCTTGCGAGACAGGCGCCGGAACCACTGAGCTAACTCCCCGGCCCGGGACACCGCTTTTTGAGCCTATTCTGTACTACTACATCACTGATCATTTATTTATTTAGAGAAAAATTTGCTTTTGATTTTTTCTTATTATCAGAAAAATGTATGTATTTTAAAAATTAGCCTAATGCAAAGACAGCCACTATATCAGCCACACTTTGGAACATGAGACTATTTCAGGTAAAGTTTGTGACATTATAGACTTTGAATTGTATTCGCTGGAAAGCTGCTAGATTTAAACCTCTGATGTCACTCATCTCAAAGGTCAAAGCAAGATTCAGTCATTTGTAATCTAGCAAATAGGGCTGCTGTGAACAGGTGGCAACTGGGATTCACTATTACTTATTTCGCGATCAGTGTCTCGGGTAGGAATGCATTCGACTGCTAGCGGAAGTCTATTTACTTTGGCTTACATATTGGATTCCTATTTTAGAGACATTTAACTGTGGTAGCACATCTCTACTGGACCATGTGATGTGCTAGGTATAAAGAGTTTGAATCCAGCCTAAAAGAACTTTCTGCTGATCAGTTTCACCGCTTCTTTGACCTCCTTGTTTCTCAAGCTGTAGATCAGAGGGTTCAGCATGGGGATCACAGTGCCATAGAACACAGAGGCCACCTTCATGTTCTCCTGCGAGTGCTCAGAAGGAGGCAGTAAGTACATGTAACACAGGGTTCCATAGAAGATGGTGACCGCTGTCAGGTGGGAGGCACAGGTGGAGAAGGTCTTCTTCCTCCCCGCAGCAGAAGACATCTTTAAGATGGCGGCCATGATGTAGATGTAGGAGAAGATGACGACCGACACAGTGAAGGTCAATTTAAACCCCACGAAGACAACAATTAGCATGATGTTGATGTCGATGCTGGAACAAGAGAGGGCGAGGATTGGGGGGAAGTCACAGAAAAAATCATTGATGATATTGGACTGACAGAAGGACAGGAAAACTGTAAAACCTGTGTGCACAGAAGCATTTATTGATCCCATGAGGTATGAACCAGCCACCAACAGGATGCAGACTGTTCGGGACATGATTATGGGATAGTGAAGAGGCTTACAGATGGCTATGTAGCGGTCCACGGCCATCACTGCCAGGAGGTAACAGTCACTGGTTGCGAATGTCGCATATACCAGTAACTGGATTATGCATCCCCTGAATGATATGGATTTGTTTTCTGTGATGAAGTTCTGGAGCATCTTGGGAGTGATAGCAGATGTGTAGCAGATGTCCACAAAGGCCAGGTGCTGCAGGAAGAAGTACATGGGTGTTTGGAGTCTGGAGTCTGTGTTGATGAGCAGGATCATGCCAGTGTTACTCAACATGGTTGTCATGTAGATGACAAAGAATACAGCAAAGAGGACACACTGAACCTCACGTCGGACACCAAATCCCAGGAGGTAGAATTCAGACACTTCAGTGGCATTTTCTTGTGTCATTATTACCAGAAGTCTAGACTAACAGAAGAGCCAAAGTGAGAATGTCTTTGTGAATCCTGGAAATGACATGATTCTTACATTTCATTTCACTGTTTTAGATGAGACTTTCCTGATAAAACTCACACAGGTATTTATTATTTTCCATGCGACTTTTTCTATTTTCTTGATAAGATAGCACTAAAGCTGTTTTTGAAACACAGGTTCATTTTTTGGTGAAGAAGACTTCCTACATCAGGACTGACATTAATGTGTGGTCCTAAGAAACATAGATTAGTATACTTTTCTGCTGTGTTAACAGGTGTATATATTTACATGAGGCAGTGTTTAGATATGATTTTGTACCCTTTTGTTATTATACATCCTTTCTTACCCATTTATAATTTTACTACTTAGTCGAAGTGTAAGGTCTTGAAGTTGATAGAATTAATTATGGCAAGAAGAATTTTCTGAGATGTATTCATGGACCTCAGATCTTCGATGGCTCGATAGTGTGTGATACTGTCTGTTTGACACTTCAGACTTTCCTTTACAAAGCAGGTAATGCCTTCATCGGACAGGAGAGAGAGAGAGAGGGCTGGCCTTTTTCATGGAATTTATTATATTATATTATATTATATTATATCATATTATCTTATATTATATCATATTATAATATTTTCACGGAATGTGCTTTCGTTGCATTATGGAAACACAATGTGCTAATAAAGTTCAGTTCGGATATAATGATGACTCATATGAAATCACAAGTGTCTTTGTTTTTCTCTAAGTTGTGGCAGCAGTGCACCTTGCTTGAGATACAACTGCATGTACGGCCTGTGCGTCCCAAGCACACACGCCTCCACTGCAGTATCTTTGCTCCTCAGGCTCCTCCCCTTCGCCCAGCCCCGCTCCTGTGCAGTGAGCACCCTGGGCCCCTGCTCTGGCAGGAATGGGTTTGCTCTTGTCAGTACAGGTGTCTTTTTTTGGGAAGCAGAGCCAGACCAAACACGCTTGTGCATATAGTGATGGCATCACATGGTTTCTGATGGACTTGGCTAAAGGGATGTTTTCAAAGTCTGAACCATCCCTCCCACCCCGACCCCGAACCAGCAAATCATGTGATTTCTTGCTCCCTCTCGTCCCTGTCTGTGAGCCGGAAACGTGTGTTCAGGGAGGCTTTGGCAGTCGCACGCCAGGTGTAATTAATACTGGGCACCGAGTTAGAATGTGAGTTTCAGACACACCATACTTTTCAGTAGAAATGAGACCTAAATATTGCCTTGGAAATATTAAAAGTTAAAAAAAAATTGCTTACCGTTTCTCCGAAATTCGAGTCGCACTGGGCATCCTGTACTGTAAGGTAGTGAGCCCAGGGATGTGGTTGCCGCAGTTCACTTCTGGCCGGCTTCCGGGATGACTGTGGGGGGATCCTGATCTCGGTCCGCGGTACCACTGTCTGGTGGCAGAGGCAGAGGGAGAGGGAATGAGAGCCCGGAGGAGCTGAGGAAACCTGCGCTTCACCACAAGCACAGGAAGCAGCGACAGGAGACCCCAGGACGCCGCACCCCTCGGGGGCCTCGCCTCTCAGCACTGCTGGGCTCCCGCTTCTAACTCAGGAACTTTGGGTCACACGCTCCATCCTCCACCATCCCGGCCAATGCGCTTTCTCCACTGGACGGTGTGATTGTGAGATTTTCTACCGTTCCATGTCACTGAGATTTAGATTTATTTATTTATTTTTTAAATTATCTTTATTGGTACATTAAATATACACATCATGATTACACTCCATAATGGGGATTTGTACCAGTATAAGACACAACTTAATTCTCATTTTTTCCCATAGCCCCACCCACCCTACCACCCCCCCATATATATAACATTTGTTTCCTTACTTTTTGGTTACAATCTCAACAGC
>PVIR01011369.1:0-47353 GCA_004026965.1 Petromus typicus
CCGGGCGTGGTGGCTCACGCCTGTAATCCCAGCACTCAGGAGGCAGAGGCAGGAGGATTGTGATGTGAGTTTGAGGCTGAGCTCAGGGCTAGCGTGGACCACAAAGCGAGACCCTGTCTCAAAAAACCTAAAAAAAAAAAAATGTTAAGTTTGAATCATTTCTACTTAAATGGACATACCTTGAGGATATCCTCATAAGTGAAATAAATAGGGCACAGATAGGTACATATCGCATCTTTTCTCTGGTATGAGAAAATAAAGAAGTAAATGAGTCCTAGCATTGTATGTTATATATTGTGAAATAGCAAATGCTCAATGTAAAATAGGGTAAAGGGGAAAATGTTGAGATTGTAACAAAAAAGTAAGGAAACAAATTTTATGTATGGGGGGGTGGTAGGGTGGGTAGGGCTATGGGAAAAAATGAGAATTAAGTTGTGTCTTATACTGGTACAAATCCCCATTATGGAGTGCAATCATGATGTGTATATTTAATGTACCAATAAAGATTGAAAAAAAATTTCCATGGTTTTCCTCTACATAAATCAGCTTTCTGACTTTGTATATAGAAACACATCCAAAATTTTAGAACCATGAGTGTTAAAGTTTCATTATTTCTTTTCTGGTTTCACTGATGACAAAAACAGATAGCCAAAACTAGTCAATACTCCTCATTCTCAGCATATATACTCACGCGCACGCACACACACACACACACACACACACACACACGCATGCACACGTGCATATGCGCATGCATGCACACACAGTGTATTTTTAAGAGTCTATGCCAATGCAATCCAGTAAAAACCTTTTGTACTGATGGATGTGCAAGCTGTGCATCTAGTCTACCCAATATGTAGCTCCCAGCTAAATTAGCTATGAGCATGTGAAGTGTGGATTGTATGACTGAATGAACTGCATGTATTTACTGACAGTTTTATTTGACCATGCAGGTTTAAGATTTTGATCATTTTCTTTCCTCTCTTCTTATTCACCTTGCTTTTCACCTTTTTTTCTAAAATCCACCCATTGAAAAAAAAGTACCTTTTAAGTATAAATCAGTTTTGTTTAATGATCCTTTTCTGTACCTTTTTAGGTTACTTGGAGAAGTAGTATCTTTTGTATTATTATCTTTGTTTTGTATTACTGTTCAACACATAATCAGTGAGGTATCAGTTATGTCTAAAGCCTTATAAGAGACGCTTACTTTTAGGCTTTTGTGTGATTACTTAATTTTTAATACATAATATAATTTGTAGCTTTTAAATAATGGATTATTACTGAATTCTGCCATTAGTTTTAATATATCTTTTTGATTCTTATCTCTTTTCCAGCATTAAGTATTGATCTCCAAAAAGTTAGAGACTAACAGTTTATGTGTACAAGTTGAAAATCTGATAGTCTTAGTTTATCTGACAGATGTCTTGCTTTCTAATACTAGCAATTGGTTATAATGTAATGAGTTGCTTCTAGAAGAATCACCATTCTATATTAAATCTTGACAATTTTTACTGTGTTATTACAAGGTAATAAGGCAGTACTGAGCTCACACAGAATTGAGACAAAGGAAAGAAATACATTAATCAACTTGTACACAGTATTCTGTAGCAAACAGTACAGAAGTCTAATTTGCTAAATTATATTCCACAGGATCTTAGAAATAATGAAACATATCCTCTAAAGTAGAAAGCTGTAGTTTCCTACTGTGAAGGAAAAGAAAAAAAATCATTTGATTTCTTATCTGAGATTTCTGTTTATTAATTATTAAGGAAAGATAACTTTTCCATTGCTTATATGGAATACCAGGCTTGATATCATCTGTTAAAAGTAATGTATGGTTTATATTCCATAAGATGTGTGGAGTCTGCCTACATTTTCCAGAACTGGAGATATCTCATGCCTTACATTCATTCATATTTCTTTCTACAAGTCTAAGCTCATTTATTACAGTCTGATGAGTTTTAAGTGTTCAGCTCTATTTTTAAATTTAACACATGATTTGGCAGTTTGCACAGGAATTGACAGACGCTTTAAATATATCGATGGAAATCCATTATTTTTAAAGAAGGACTGGATTAATCTGCCTGTAGTAAAAATGTCCTTTCTACAGTAGTGTCAAAACCCACTGAGAGATTAGGGATAAGTAGTGATATAATTTATCTGTTCACTGATAGGAGCTAAATAGTCAGGACACTTCCAGTGAAAGAGGAAGGCTTCTGCCCTCCTTGCTCTGCAGACCAGAATGAAGATTCAGAAAAGTCATTGTTTGGTAGGAAATACTGTCTTTTCTCTGCCACTTTTTGTCTTTTAGGGCCCACTCAAATTCTACTTATCCAGGACATTTTACCTATCTGTTCAACTTCTAGCAAACATATTCATTAAATTTTTATATTGTATATAGTAATTTTCATATGATTTCATTATATTTTTTGGTTCTTTCAGTTTTCCCTTTTCCTCCCTTCCTTCTTCTCTTCCTTCTTTCCATCTTTCATTTGTTTTTTCGTCCCTTCCCTCTTTCCTTCCAACCCCTCTCCCATCCTCTCTTCCTTCTTTCTTAACTTTCAGTTTCTTCATTTGTTCCTTCTTTATTGCTTCCCTACCCATCCAAAACTCCCAGTTTGGTTGGCTTGCTCCACAAACACCATGGGAAACTATGAATACAGGCAGCCTAACACTTGGGGGAAGTGAAGTGTTTAAATATTTTAAATTAAATTTACTGACTTTGCTTTTCTCAGGAGCCTCTCAAATCTTCTAAGCATCTGCCTTTTATTCTGTCCATGTATTTGCATAACTTTAAGTACAGACTTACTTCTATGGTGTATGTGTTTCTATATACACCCGAGTCACAGGTAAACAGCTGAAAGCAATTGCTTCCAGGTGTCTACCAAAGGAAATCACTGCTTGTCAGTAAGCCAGTGACTGAAGCTAATTCCTCAAAGAAGTAATTAACCCTCAGGAATCTCGGTGATGTATTTCAGGGGAGTAAATCTATCTCCTCATTCCCTTTCTTTATAATGTTTGTCCAGGCACAAACATGCCCATGAATTCCAAACCACACATCCTCAGGGTCTTTATGTTGTTGTTTATCAGCATATTCATTGTTAAGGATCATGGGTCCAACAAATAAATAAATGAAGATTTCCTGGTAGAAATCAGATCATCTGTACTTTCAGAATAATAGAGAAAAAAAAAAAAATCCCTGAAACTGGGCATTGAACCCATGGCATTTCTACTGAGATATAGACTTGATATTTTTTATTTTCTTAATTTTGAAGCAGGTTCTGAATCTGTAACTTGTCCAGGTTGGGTTTGAACTCCTCATCTTTTCGATGCAGGGTCTCACAGTGCTGGGATTACAGATGTGAACAGTTTTACCATATTTAGGTTAATGGGGTGAAACCATCCCATAATTTCTAAGTTTTAAAGTCTGGTTTGTGACTCTGATCCTCAGAAATCAGTAGATATCAGAATCACTTAAAAGGATCATTAAAGGGCCGGGGATTTAGTTCAGTGCTTCCAGCTCCTACCTTGCAAGTGAAAGGGCCCGGGTTCGATCTTCGTTAACCTCATACAACAATGCTGGGCATGGAGACTCATGCCCACCAGCAATCAGTACCACATACCACAGTGCCAGGGGTGGTGGCTCATGCCTGTAATCCCAACACTTGGGAGGCTGAAGTAGAAGAATTTCTGTGAGTTCAAGGCTGAACTCAGGGCAGCTCGAACTACAAAAATAAGACACTGTATCAAAAAAAAAAAAAGCATCATTAAAGCAGAGTATTCGGTAACAAACACCATTAGAGTTTCTGCAGGGTGCCTGGTGCAGAGGAAAGTGGTTCAGCAAATTTGGTATAAGATCCAGGAATTTGTTCCTAAGCAGGTCTCAGACTATGCAGATGCAGCGTAGTGAGGACAATATGACCAAATTTTCATCTAAGATTATCCCTGTGTATGGTGAAAGTTATGGAGCATCTATTAAATATTCATTGATCACTTACTCATGCACAAGCCAAAGAGCAGAGGGTATTTTTTCTTTTCCATGCTCTTATTACTTAATTCAGAATAATGTTTTATACTGTGGGATTTAAAAAGTCTATCAGAAGTTAAACTGAAGGATTCCTGTCCTCTTATTACTCAAACAAAACATGTGCTCTTGGACGCCTGGGGTCAGGTGGGAGGTAGTCAGAAGCTCATCTGCCCTTGCCTAAGGGACATGAGAGATATTGCCTGAGGAATGGGCAGCACAAAACATATTAACGCTCAGAAGTAGGGGCCATGTACCATAGCAAATTCTCTTTGAATGCTTGCTCCCTATAGACAATATGGGCAAAATTCTATTTTAACTTCAAGAAAACTTAGGAGACAAAAGCAGTGGCAAGACAATTCAGTGACATCTTGAAAACCAAACTACACGACTCTTGACAAATAGAGCTCACCTGGCACAAGAACAAAGTTTCTGGAGATAGACAAACCTTTTAAGACAAAAATATATTTTCAGAATATTAAAGTCATCTAACAGTTAACTGACGCCATTGCACCTTAGACAGCACAACCTTTTAAGCTGGAGACCAGCTGGGTGTTTTGTTCCTTCCTTTCGAGAGTTCTGAATGAATCTCCCTGTGGATAAGGCAAATATCTGCTGGTTCTGGCTTGTTCTTCTGGTCTACACGTAGGAAGTCAGCAGTGCCAGTGCAGAAAGGGGATTCTATTGTTGAATTCTTCATCTGTTAACGTTCAAGTCACATTCTCTAAGGAGATATTACTAGCGTAGAAGGTGGCTGGTTCTTGTGTAATTATTTCCAGAATATTAGTGTGAGAAGAAACCCTTTCTTTACCAGTAAAAAGAGAAACTTTGAACTATGAAGGACATAAGTGACTTGACAAATGTAGCCAGACTGAGAGGAAGTCAAGGACAGCTCACTCATTCGTAACTCACAGATACTCTCACCACTGCTTTAGTTTTAACCCGAGTGCAAATGCTTTCATTGTGTGACCCTCCTTCAGTTACACTAAAACAACAATAATTACATGAGCCTTGGAGAGTCGAGCAGTTAAGTGTTTTGTTTACATAATTATGCATGATTATGATTTTTTTCAAACATATATTTGAAGAGTCATTTTGACAAAGGCTGCTTTTGAAGCAGGGTATATATTTAGAGGGCTCAGATCACAAATGTATGTGAAAGTCCCTGGTTATTAACTGGCATGTTCAAGCAGAAGAGAATTTGGGGTTACCAAAGCTTCTTGTATGTTTATAGCTCTCACTACAGCAGAACTGGTCCTTGTAAATGTCACAAGAGATAATAATTGCAATGAAAAAGAAAGAAAATGTTTGGAGCTTATGAAAAAAGACCAAACTGTTCCCAATCATAGGACTGGAGAGGTCAAGAAAACATCCCTAGGGCAAGAGAGATGAAACTTTCCAATAGTCCAGAAATTAATGCTGACACCTCGTCAGTTAAGTAAAGTGCAAAGCAAAAAGAGCCTGAGCGGCTATCTTTTGGCTTATGGAGAGAGCTGTGTGTGTACAGTCCGGAGAGAAACAAGTGTAAAGATCATCTTGTCACTGTAAATAAAACTCACCCCATTGCCCAAGGGATCAGGAGCTTAGTTACAATCTGGTCAGTCCAAGCCAGGCCATCCCTGTGCTGTTATTGATGCTAATACGGGAAGAGGGTCATTTTGCTGCTGAGTGTGAAGATGTGGCTATGGCACTAATGTCCAATTACATTAATGAACATGAAATTTGGCTGTGCTTGAGCATTTCTCCTCACACTCTGAATTAGATTTTAGAGGGTAAAATAAAAGGTAATAAAAGTCTTTTCTCCAGTAGCATTTTTCTTTGGCTTGGTTATAGCAATAAGTTTCAAGGAAACATATGCCTCTATTTTATTAAGCAACCCATATGCATTAAGCCCAAGTGTTGAACACAAGTCTGATTTTCAAGAAGGAGAAGGTCACTGTTATTTCTGCTCCAGCAGGTACTTATATTCTCAAACTGAGCAATTCAAAGCAGGTGATGTGTTTCCCTGAATTTGGGCTGCTGTTAGAAATCCAGGGAGAGGGCACAAGCCAAAGCATAAAGAAAAAGAAACCTCTGTAAACATGTATGTTGAATCAATATTATTCTACTTCTATGAGTGCTTAGGACTCTTCTCTCATGAGGTGAGAAAAGCTCATGGTAAGATTATCTCAAAGGCTAATACAGTTCTGAAGTCCAATGCTGGCTTGCATAGAGGGGAGAAATGAGTTGGAAAACAAAACAAAATAAAATAAAAATGTAAATAGTGGCCTTCTAAGATGTCCATGAGACTGTTTACTTAATAGATATTTGGTAAGTGGTGGTCAAGAAAACTAGTTAATCCCTGGCATGTGTGGATAGGTTATCTTAGGAAGCAAAATGGACTTTGCACTTTGCAGATGTGATTAAGTTAAGAATCTTGAGATGAGGAGATTATCCTGGATTATCTGGGTGAATACATTGTCATTACAAGGTCACCTCTATGGGAAAAAAGAAAGCAAAGCACCAAAGAGAAAGATCTGGTCACGGAAGCAAAGGTCAGGTTGATGCAACTACTGACTTTAGAGACGAGACATGGTGAACAGACAAGGGGAGTCAAAAGTCTCCAGAAGACGAAGAAGACATAGGGCAGAGTCTCTCCCAGAAATTGCAGAGGGAGCTCACCCCTGTCTGCCCCTGACTGCAGCTTGTGGGACTTCTGACCTTCACCACTATACAGAGATAAACCTAGAGTGCTTCAGTGCTTATCTTATTCTGACTTTGCTATACCAGCAATAGGAAATTAGTGTGCAGATACTTATTAAAGGGACCTGAAGCTGAGACCGCAGCATCACATTCTCATGTGTTTTCATCCAAATTAATTCTAAAATGCTGCTCCTATTTTCTTATCAGTAAATGTTTATGTGCTTCCCTTCCTCTGAATGGCTCAGAAACAGAAGAAGGAGTGCCCTCTCAATGTTTGTAGCTATGTTAAAGATGAGAATGTTTAAATCGCTCCACCATTAGATACACTGCAGATGAGTGTGTCTGGGATTATGATGAATCCTGATAACATGGCACTGTCACCTGAGGAATTGTGAAGGAGACATTTTTAGCAATAGACTTGAAATGCACTGAGAGCACTTTTAGAAACACACACACACACACACACACACACACACACACACATTTGTTGAATATTCCAGTGTTTATAAACCCTTTCCTCATATAATCTCACCATCTTACCACCATTCTATTACATAGATGCTATTATTTCTGAGATCAATCTGGAAAAAAAAATAGACTCAAAATATTGAACGCCTTCACCGTGGCTGCTCAGCCACTGCAAGCCAAGGTGGGTCTTGATCTGGTGTCACAGATAATGCTTTCTCCTTCCTCATAATTCTTGTGATCTTCTAACTCCCAACAGGAAGTCCTGGAGCAGTTCATGAGAAGCACTTAGGAAACACTCCCAAACATGCTTTAGTAGAAGTCTTTTAATCAGAAATCCCAAGGCCAACTCTCTTTCTTTCTGTCTCTCTTTGTCTGTCTTTCTGTCTCTGTCTCTCTGTCTGCCTGCCTCTCTCTCTCTCTCTCTTTCTCCCTCCATGATTACAAATAGAAGACAAGGCCTTCACACTTAGCTACATCTCTTGCACTTTTTTAAACCTTATTTTCACTTTGAGACTTTGTTTATTTAAATTGCAGGTTGCCTAAATTGGGCTCAAACTTGTAATCCTTCTGTGGCAAGCTCCCAGATTCTGGAATTACACCCTAATGCCACTTAAGCCAGCTTTCAAGGGATGACTTCTAAGAGTAATTTAAGTCACCTGTGTTACTTGGGAAGAGAAAAAGTAGCCTCAGAGACTGAAATCATTTTGGAAATGGATGTGTCCTAAGCAAGCTGTATTCATAAATACGACTGCTTTGTTTTCCCCAGTAGACCAAGTTCAAAGCAGTCCACAGTCCATTCTCTTCCTCCCCTCATCAACTGCAAGAGAACTTTCTGCTTCCAGGACCAGGAAGAAGTTTCAGGAGAAAATACTGCATGTCCTGAGGACCCCAGAACTTCCGCTGCTTGTTCTTTTCCACACATCTCGAAGCTTTCTGCATGTCTCTTGTGGCCACTTAGCATCTAGCACAGGGCACCATAGTCACCTCATCATGTGACCAGTGCTCAGTCCTTGCCTGGCAGCAGCAGTGGGAAGCTGTCTTTGCACATTTGTATGATTCAGTAGCAAAGAAACCTATACATGCCATGCTCTCTTCATGATAACAGGAAGTTCTGTAAAAGCCATGTTTCCTTTTTTTTTTCACTGAGAATATAGCTCCCAAGGCTGTGACTGAGTCCACTGGATTATGTTGACTTTTCATCATGAGATGAATGAGTACAATTTGTTTTGTTCAGAGAGTGAAGGTCTTTGTTTACTTAACAAATACTTTTTTTGTTGGAGAGTAGAGAATACTAGTTGAGACACTGACCTCAAACTGTGGGATCTTGGTTAGATTCTTAGCTCATCCCACTTAGTTTAACCAGAAAATAAAGATGATTATGTTGATGATCTCAGTATAGACAAGAGATGTGGCTCTTCTCTTAAACACAGAGGGGAAAGAGTTGATCTAAGAGGGCAGTGGAGTAGTAACTAGAGCCTGAGAGGTGCTGTGGTGGGATGGAGGGGATGGTTGACCACCCAGGGCATGTTTGGATAAAAGGACTATTCACTAGTGTTTTCTAGTCTTCTGCTACATACTCACATACCTATTGTAGAAAAAATAAACTAACTTTATATTTCAAAGTAGTTCAGAGGATATTGAATTTTCTCAACATGAGTGATAAATGTCTGAGATGATGGCTTTGCCAATTCTGATCTTATCATCACCCTTTGTATATATGTATTGAAATATATTATAGCCCAAAAATATGTACAATTATTGTGTCAGTTAAATGTTTAAAAAGTTTTAGGAAGGTATACATGGTACTGTGTGAATTAAATGAACTTCTATTTGCAAAGTAATTAGAACAGGACTAGGATCATAGTAAGTGCTGGATCAATATAGGCTACAAACATTTATTTTACTGCGCAACTACTAAGTGCATGTTTCTCCACTGGATATCTAAGTCTAGAGAAATAAACAAGGGAACAAGTTAACATCTTGGTGCATTTCATCTTCACAGTTGATTCCTTGCACGATTCCCTTTTTTCTGAGTCTGTTTTTCCTGGCCTTCAGCAATGAGGACATTTTGTAGACTTGTGCTCTACTCAGATTAGATGAGTCCTCATCTTTGACAATGCACTTTTCTCTCTGGTTCCTGGATCACTGCGTGTTCAGTTTATTTTAATGGAAATGTCTCCACGAATTGCCTCTATTGCAATTTAACCAGATTATCTGGCCCACTTCAAAAGTGTTCCTCAACTTTAAAGCATTCCTTGAAGTCTTTCTCCCATTGTGTGCACTCTCAGAGTTAGTCTTCCCCTTCTAAGACACCCTTGACACTTTTTATCTGCTTATCTGAAGCACG
Source organism: Petromus typicus (assembly GCA_004026965.1). Classification (NCBI taxonomy): domain Eukaryota; kingdom Metazoa; phylum Chordata; class Mammalia; order Rodentia; family Petromuridae; genus Petromus; species Petromus typicus. The sequence continues at coordinate 9,522 of PVIR01011369.1, forward strand.
TATTGCTTTATTCTTGGAAGTAAAATTTTGAGTCCTCTGACCCTGGATAATAAGCTGCTTAAGGGAGAGTCTCTGACTAATTCATCTTCTTATCTCCCATAGCATCAAATTCATGGCTTGATATATCATCAATGTTCAATAAATGTTTAATGAGTAAGTGTTTGTTGAGATGATGGATGGTGAAAATATTTGTTTTGCTAAACTCTCTCTCCATACGTGTGTCCTACCATTAAATAGTGCCATGGATTTTTGCATGTGGTTTATGCAAATTACACAAAGGCACACATGCATGCATATGCACCTGAACTGTCAGAAAATATTTGGATAGCGGTTACATATTACCTGAATAAATACATTTTTCATCGTGGAAGTAATGCTAATGTTCTGTCAGTATCTTCAGCTCTTGCTAACCTCTCATTCAGATTATCGGGGGGTTGAAGTTAGTGAGAAGGACCTCTATGCAGATTCAGGGATCCTTCTGTGGCCAAACCCTGGGCTATATGCATGTCTTTCTTGAGGAAGTAGGGCTAAGGAACCTTTTTATTTTTATCTTTTATCTTTTTAACTTTTTATCTTGTTTTTGGAGACAGAGTCTCACTTTTGTAGTTCAGGCTGGCCCTGAGCTCAGCCTCCAACTCACATCACAGCAATCCTCCTGCTTCTGTCTCCTGAGTGCTGGGATTACAAGCATGAGCCACCACGCCTGGCATTGTGGTGTGTGGTACTGATTGCTAGTGGGTGTGAGTCTCCACACCCAGCATTGTTGTATGTGGTTACAGGGGATCTAACCCGGGCCCTTGCACTTGCAAGGCAGATGCTGGAACCACTGAGCAAAATCCCTGGCCGAGTCCTGAGCCTATGAGAAGGTGAATCCACTCATGATACAAATCCACAAGTAAATTAAAAGGGAAGCTTGGATAGGCAGGGACCAGAGAAGTTGGTAATTTGTAGTGATCCCTAGCCTATATGAGCTGCCTGATCTATTTTGCTTTGTTTATTCTTCCACAGTCACCAAGGTACCAGCTTCCTCTCCTCAGTGGAAATAATCTCAGAAGGTGAAATCTGTCCATAAGCCCTGTTTTTGACACACTTCCCAAAGTGTAATCAACAAATGTGGTGGCCTTTTGCAGCAACTTAGGATATATCTCCATCACTGTCACATCTCCTGTTAGCCAGGATGGCAATTCATTTCAGTCCTTTTGGTCTGGAAAGAAAAATGATTTCAGTTTTTCTGATCACCCATTGGCTCAGCCATGTACGAATTTATTTCTAAGTTTAATATTTATATTCCTGATTTCAGTGCAAACATCAAATCAAATAGAAAAAAAAAATCCACTCAAAAGAGCAAGTTGCAGATAGTGGCAGAAATAAAAAGTTCCTTCTGAACAATTTATCTTAGAATCTGGGTAAATATAATAGCATTGTAGTAAATTATTAAATCTTAGTAACTGTAGCATCGGTTGCTTTACTAATAACTTCCCAGTTTTTTTTTTTTTGATGGGTTTTTTAAAATTTTTGTTTTTCTGTTTTTAATAGTATCAGAGTTGTGGGGTTTTGTTTGTTTGTTTTATTTTTTCAATAGATAGACCTGAACTCAAAACCTTGGGCTTGTAAGGCATATATGTGAAGATCCAATCAACTATATTAAATTAGTATGATTTGGCTATTTTCTATTTATTTATTCTACTGTTTTTGTTATATCTTTATTACTTATTTTCTTTTAGTCTCACATATTTTTAGTATTTGTTTTTGTTGATCTATAAGTATTTTTAGCTGTGCCTTTTGTATTTTTTAAATGGCTGATGGTGATTTCTGTTTCCTTAATTTGTCAGAGTCAATTTAGAGTTAGTATATCACTTCTGTAAGGGATATGTGGGAACCTTACAGATATATTTTTTCATTTACTGTCTCTCCCTACTATGTGCTCTTATTTTAAAATATATAATATTACATACAATTTAAGTCCTGGAATAAAACTACCACATTTACTGTAAGCAGTTTTCTTTTAAAGAAATTGAAGAAAAAAAGAAGAAATTTTATATTTAGCTATGTATTTTTTATTTCTATTGACTTCCTGCAAACCTAGTTTCGATCTGATGTCATTTTCCTTCAAGATCAATAACATTTAAACATTTCTTGCCATTCAGGTGTACTTTCAACAAATCTTTTAGCTTTAATTTACCTGAATGTCTTTATTTCATCCTTATTTTTAATGGATGCTTCAATGGACATAGGATTCTGAGCTGATTCTTTTGTTTCTGAAGCACCTTAAGGATGTCATTTCATTATCTTCTGGGTTTCATTGTTTCTGATAATAATTTTGCCATTATTTCTTCAAATATTTTCCTGATTATTGTTACTGTGTTTAATAGCCTTAGTTACATGTGATTTAAATATCGTGACATGGATCTCAAAGACTTAGTTCATTTCTTTAAAAAAAAATGTGCCTCCTCCCTACACATGTGTTGGGCTTACTTGTTTGAACCTTCTGCTGTACCACTGTTGATTTTTTGGAAAAATGTACTTTTTGAGATGTGAAATGACCTTAAAACATAGGTTTGTACAGAAATCAACCTGTTATACTATCTACGGGGGCATTCTGAAATATCAAGTTTGTACCTAGAAAGTGGAGAAGAGAGTGGTCAGTCAGTGACGTGCTCAGGACCTAGTGGTTTGCTCACTTATTTTTACTAGTCCTTTGTTTAAAATAGATGACACAGATGCTTTTACCTCAGTTACATTTACATAACAGGAAAGCAAGCTGCTGTTGTCTCGGTTTATGAAGTTAAGTGACTTGCTTGGATAATGTGCAAAACAGACTCTAGTTCAATGTCTGTTGCTTTATCATGCAGATTACATAAATGGCTTGTTGAAACATCATCCAGGGTTTATGCATTGCATTTGTCTTTGTTTCTAATAATTTGAGGTTAAAAGAAAGAAATTATAAGAAAAAATGTAGAATAAATTGCTCCTGACTCTTTAAAAAACAGTCAAAGTTGTATATTTTAAACATAGGAAGACTTTTGTTATAATTTAGACTTCACATGTCTCCAAAAAGTTCTTATGTATGTGAAAAATTATTAGATTATGATGGTGCTGTTGGATTCATTCATTGATGAGTTGAGTTGTTAAATGTGCCATTAGAAAGTTGGGTCTGGTAGGAGGAGAGTCATGGGGGAGTGACCTAGATGTGTGTGTTCTTGTCTCCAAGTCTTTGCATCTTTACTTCCTGGCCACCATGGGTTGAGCACCTTTTACTCTGCCATCACCCTCTGTTATCCTGTTTTTGTCCTGGGGCCAGATAACCATGGACTGAGCCTATGAGCCACAGCAAACCTTTCTCCTGAAAAGCTGTGGGTGTTGCGTATTTTATTCTAATCAGGAGAGAGTAATTAAGACAAATTTTTATTTTTAGTACTGGATATTGAACTCAGAACCTTGTGCTTGCACGGCAGGTATTGGAATCACTGAGTGAAATCCCCAGCCCTAAGACAATTTTTTAATCCAGAGTATAGAGCAACAATCTACTTGGACATTGCATGCCTCAACAATGTGATGAATAAAATAGATGAAGTACATTTTGATAACAAAAAAATATTTAGGATAAATACTAGTTTTTCAATTTGACAAAAAGTATTTCAAAAAGTAATCCAACATCAAAACAATAGAATTCATGATATGAAATTTGTCCCATTTTTGTAAGTGATGAAAATTTACTTTCTTATTGGGCCACCACCAATTAAGTTTGATTGTGTAAAGCATGCCTGTTCTCTGATAAGAGTTGCTTTCTGGAGTCACTTGTTTTTATGGGCTGTGTGAAACCTGGCACAGAATTGGTGCTGCTTGCTTGTGTTGGTAATCAAGGCAATATCCATAACATATATATATATATATATATATATATATATATATATATATATATATATATAATCCAGATTTTCAAAGGACACCATAGCCAAACCTGGCAAGCACTGGGAATAGTGGAGGAGATGGGCACAGAGGCACCACTCTTAGAAAGCTACCAGTTGTGGTGGAAGAAAGGCAAGTCCTGACAGATGAACTTCAGCAAGCATTTAGATGGAGAGAAGATATGTACATCTATTGCCAAAGAAACATGAGGTGAGACTCACCCTGTAGCCTCCAGTAATAACTAAGAGGTGATCAGAGACATTGGTGTGCAGGCTGGAGGAATGAAGCATGAGGATCATCAGTACGGCAGGTGTGGCTGCAGGCCAGAAGAAATCTGATGATTAATATTAATGTGAACTTGTTTTACCCACAGAGTGCTGCAACTGATAAATTCAGGTTACATGCAGTGTATTTCTTTTCAAAGCATTTTGCACTTTGACGATATTCTTATATGAGACTTGAGATCAGAGCCCTCCCTTTGGTAAATGGATCCAAAGGCCAAATCTCACTGTGGGAGTCCTTTATCCTCATCATTCTTTAAAAAAAAAAAACAAAAAAAACCGGGTTAAGGTGAACATCAACAGAAACTGAAGAAAATATAAGTCACAACTGGAATGCTGTAGAGGTGATATGTTGATCATGGTCATCCCTTTCTCCTTCATGTTTCCTGGTTGACCTGAGAAAGGAGGGGAGAGTTTTACATACACAAGCAATAAAAAACTCAAGCTGAAGTTCAGGGACACTAAGTACCATGGGGATGTAGACAAAAGGTCCAAGAGGTTTACTTTTCTGAAGCTATGAGGATTTTCCTACTCTTAGAGCACTGGCTCTACATTATGTGTTGAATTTTGCCCCTACAAACTCATATGTTGAAATTACAAACCTTAGTACTCTGATGTAGCTATATTTAGACAAGTCTTTAAGGAGATGATAGAATTGTGATGGGTCTGCTAGACCACTCAACCTTACTGACAAGGAAGATACAATGCAGTAACTTTGACTACCAGGCAACTGGGGTGGCTATCTGCATGCTAGCAGCAGAGGTCTCAGAGGAAACTGACCCCAAGACCATCCTGATCTTGGGCATCAAGTCTGCAGAACTGTAAAAAAAATATGTTTCTATTGTTTATACTACCCAATCTGTGGCATTTTGTTATAGAAGCACCAGTAAAATAATATAGTCTATAATAAGAGAATTTTTCTCACCTAGAAAAGTTCTAACATGCGGGAGATACTTAAGAATCCTTTGCTGAATTAATAAATCTAGAATTAGTTACCTGATGGAATGTTTTTCATACCAGGACAAAGGACTTGATTTGAGTAATTAGGGCTCTTTTCAATTGTGTCTTTTGTAAAAAGTGCACAATGAATAATCCAAGATCTTCCATATCTCTGTGTTTCACAACTATAGTTACAATTTTTAATACTCTCATTTATGCTCCCTTTTTGCTGTCAGTTCTTTCCATTGTTCCCAATGCCAGGTTGATGTCCAGGCTCCTCTTATCTCCTCTGTGTATGCTCACAGCTTCCCTTTTGGGCCCAGATAATGTCCCATCAGCTTTCTGATATCAAGCAGTCTTTCCTGACTGTCCCACTTTTTCTTAGGAATCTTGTGACACTTACTACCTAGAGTATTCACCTGAAAAATAGTATCTGCTACCTTGTATTGATGTTTATCTATTTTTCACACCACCTAGAAAGACGTTATTAGTATGATAAGCTTGTGGTAAATGTTAGGCTTTGATGAAGCTATGAGTGTGGTGGTGATGGTGGTCACAAAAAAGGAAGTTCTTCTAACACCATACTGACCCATACTGGCTTTATCTGAGAACATAATAATCTTGACCTCTCTATCTACCACATTGACTGTAGCAGGGAGTTGACCTGAATTTTTCCATAGTGACAGTTGTGGCCACGTAGCCATAAAATGTCAGTGTTGGTTTCCCTGTCAGCTTTACTTGATGATACAGCATCATGAACTATCTCTGGACATCAAAAAGATCCAAACAACCACTTCTCTGTCTGTAAATCTTCTGAAAATACTTGAAATGGGCCTCTTTTTGGCACTAGCACAAAAGTGAATATACAAAGTAGGATTTGGAAGCTATTAGGATGATAATTGCTTATGGAATTGCTAGAGCATGGCATCTTTTCAGACGAGTCTACCTGAGCAATTCAGCTCCAGTACATCCAAGGAGTGACTGAAATAAATTAGGAGATGGGAAAGATTCAAAACTGCATCAAGCTCAGACAAGTCGGGGGAAGTGAATCAGATAAATACATTAACACACACAGTGACAGATGAGGCAGATGACATTTTATGCTCCTTTAAACTGACTGACGAAGATCAGATGAATTAGAAATAGCTGTGGACAAGTTCAAGAACGTCTCTCTAGTGTGTACTGCAGAGGAATCTTAAGAAGCAAAGATATGAAGTACTCCTGGAAGATAGAAAATGGAGAAGGGGAAAATGAAAAGAATATCACAACAGTTGCATTCCTGTACTGAGCTATCATAAATTTTAAGAAAACTATTTGAAAAAAAATCTCTTGAAATATAATATTTTAAAGGATATCAGTGTGAAAAAGGAAATATGAAAAACTAAGATCATTTGAATTTTAGATGCTAACTGATAGTATATAATCTTACAGATAATTGCTTTTGTGGTTTGTTTTTGTTATAAAATATGAAGATGAGTAATAATTTAGAACATAGGTATTATTTCACTAGCTGTATATTTAGTCTGTAGTTTTACTTTGTCTAAAGATTATTAGATTTCAATATTCCCAGAAGACTGTATTTTATTTACTTAATTTTAGATTTTATATCACAAAAGGTTTCTGATTCAAAGTTAAGATTTCATAATTATTGACAAAAATTTACTTCCTGTCTCTCTTTTCCTCCATAGAAACATGGCTTCCGATGTGTGTTTGTTTTAGCTTATCTTCGATGTTTGCAAAATTGAAGGTTGAAACCAGGTGGCAAAAAAGGAAAAAAAAAAAAAAAAAAGACTTGAAGCTTGTGACTAATGGCAGTCTATGTATTAAGGTCCATTAATTTGGGGCTAATTAATGCAAAAAGAAGATAATAAACAAAGAAGAAAAATGTAAAGGGCAGAGTTCACAGACATTTTTCTACTCCATGAGTTGCTGTTTTATGACTACTAACTCTGTGTGGTCTAATAATACACTTAACCTTCATAGATTCTCAGTGCAGCAGAATCATTGCCTAATGAACAAACAATTGGGTACACACTGAATCAACTGTATCTAGTGGGGAAAGTGAATTTCAAAGTCAACCCTGAATACAGTGGAATCACAATGCGAAAACACGAGTCTTGGCCTGAAGTAAACAGGACTGATCTCTTTCCTGTGCATCACACTCACCATCACCACTGTCTAACACGAGCTTCAGTCTAGTTAGATTCAATTGCTCCTCAGCCAAACCTTCATAAAAAAAGACTACCACAAAATACTTGCTATGATGCCATTACTCCCATTATGTTCAAGGCTTACATGTCATCCATTGGTCACTTTCCATTTGCCACTATATAATGTGACAGTGAGAAATTTATCTCAGTTGCACCACGAGCTTACTAGCTTACTGCCTTGCCTTACTAGGACTATGGGTTTTGGTTTTCCTGCAATTTGCTTACTGATATATGCTTATTAGACTAAAAATAACTTTTTATTCAAATCTTTATTGGTACATTATAAACACACATCATCATTGTATTCAACATTGAGAGTTTGCACCAGAATATGACATGATTTAATTCTCATTTTTCTCATTCCCCCACCCACCCTGCAACCCTCCACCCCTATATATAGGCTTTGTTTCCTTTTTAAAAATTAATATCACAATCTTTTTCACCTCATTATTTACCCCTATACCCTGTTTCCTTTTAAATATTTTCTATTTTACAATATCAACTATATATACTAGAACTCATTTACATCTTCATTTTCTCATACTAGAAAAAAGACGTGATATTTACACATCTGTGACCTATTTATTTCACTTATGAGGATGTCCTCAAGGTATATCCATTTGAGTGTGAGTGACTCAATCTTATCATTTTTTATGGCAGAATAATACCCCCTTCTGTAAAAGAACCACATCATTTTTATCCAGCCTCCAGTTGATGGACATTTCAGTTATTTCCAAGATTTAGCAATCACAAACTGAGCTGCTATAAACATGGGTGCACACATGTCTCTGTGATATGAATCTTTTAATTCTTTTGTGTATATATCTAGCAGAGCAATGGCCAGGTCAAATGGGACCTCTAATCCTAGCTTGACAAAAAAAATAATTTTTAATGATCTTCCATTTGACTATAATTTTTTACTTATGATGAACTCTTCTTGAAAACTTTAAGCTTAAAAATCTTATTTTAGGTGTATGTTTAGGAATTTTTTCATTAAACATTTACTTCTTTAATTATGAATCTATAGAAACTTAAAACAAAGGGATTTGTAGTGTCTTTCAATGCAAATCTCATGACATTATGCTTTAATTTTGTTTATAAAAACTGCAAATCAAGGGCTTGAGTTTTAGCTCAGTGGTTCCAGCGCCTGCCTTGCAAGTGCAAGGGCCCAGGTTCCATCCCTGATAATCACATACAACAATACCGGGTGTGGATACCTACTCTCACCAGCAATCACAACCACATACCACAGTGCTGGGTGTGGTGGCTCATGCCTGTGATCCCAGCATTCAGGAGATAGAGGCAGGAGTATTGTTGTGAATTCAAGGCTGAGCTCAAGGCCAGTTTAGACTACAAAAGCAGAGACCCTATCTAAAAAACAACCTACAAACAACAACCCCCCCATGCTGTAAATCAGTAAAACACACACCATCACTACCTGGGCAGAATGAACGTAGAGCATTATACAAACTGAAGGCACAGCTAAACATGGGATGACCGAGAGGAGTTCAGGGATATGAGAAGCAGCATGCTGAGTGTATGGACTTGGGATGTTGTGGGCTGCTGGAGTACCATGGATTGTGTTGTATGCACTTTAATGTTGCTTCCACACAAAGGTTGTGTCAAGGAATTGGGCATGATGAAATTAAGATGGTAGCAAGTGCCAGATAATGAGAGATATGTATTTCAGATTAAGCAGCAAATCCATAGCAACATGCAATGGAGCACATCAGGATTAGATTCATAGTTTATTAAGACCACCACTCTGTGCTGGACAGTTTGGGCTGTTTCTTATTTGAAGTGTATGGCTATGACATTGTGGGTCATGAATTTATTTAGATTAAAAATCCATCCTTCTTGACTCTAAGAAATTGTGACTCATACTATATTCTGGACATAACTAGTACTGTATGATAAAAAGTGGTGATATTCTCAAATGATTGAATTATATTGACTCATTCCTAAAGATCATCTGGACATTTTTTCCATTGTTGCTCAGATAGATGGAAAAGATCTCTTTAGCAGAAGAACTACTAGAACTACAGGCGAGACTCAAATGCTAAGTGCACCTGATGCTCATATTTGGAAAAAGGAGAGAAAATGTATTATAAGACATAAAACAACAAAAACAAGCATTACTTCTACTTATATTCATACTTATTAGTAAAATGAACAAAATTCATTGCTGTCTTAATAAAAATTAATTTTATTTGCCTAATGTCCTGCCATTGCTGATGAGCTTAAGAAGGATACAGAAGAAATTTAAGATATGGACAAGCAAAAAGTAGTTGTGACAGCTGGTTTGGAAACAAATCAATTAAAGCTTCATAATTATCTGGTCAGTGGCACCTGTCCTGAGCCACCTCAGACCTCCAGATGTCAATGTGAGAAATTGGGAAAAACCATTCAATGATTTACAACCATAAATTTACTTCTGTTTGTCCAAAGTATACAATGTCACTTTGATTCTAATGAATTTCAACTATTTGAAAAATCAGGGGAAAGTATAAGAGAAATTGGAGATCCTGTAGACCTGATTCACTGACACACGACCTGGAATCTGGGCCTGGGAACCCTGCAGGGTCCAGATGTGATTTTGCTCAGATGTCACATTGAAAAGTTGGAGACTCATCAGCTGGGGAGGTCATTAGATGCTCTTTTTGTTGAACTTCTCTTTTAAGCAAGCAATAGATGACGATATTACAGAAGAGGAATGTCGGCTTATATCGCTGAAAAACATATCAGCAGTAGGAGCTCTAGTTTATCTACTGACCGCCAGGATTAGTAATTGCTTCCAGAGGATCCTGCTTGTTTCCAGGATGTAGAAACACAGGAACACCATTACTCATCAGTGACTGTGTTCAAAGGTGAAAGCAAACCTGCTATCGAGACAAGTGCCAGGGTCTTGGATAGAAGAGGAGCCTTTTTACCCAGAAACGATTTATTGTATAGAACATGATGTGAACATCAAAGTCAACCCAAACCCCGATTCCTAAGTTAGGGCCCATTTTGACCTCATGGTTCCAGTTGCTAGATGTTGTACAGTACTGCATGATGGACACCAGCAAGTGTCCACTGATCACACATAAGGTGATATCTGAACAATCTAAGATAGAGACTAGGATCCTTCAGGATTAAAACATCAGATTTTCTAAATTTCTTAATTAATCAAAATCGAACATATAGACTTGCCATTCCTTCATTATCATCCATTCACTTCTTCATTCACCTTGATGGCTTTGCATAACTTGCATACATACTGCTGAACTTAAAAAATCCCTAGTTACAAGTCTACACATAGCTAGAAGCAGAACAGTCAATGGCTTCTATTATTCTAACTGTTCTTCCTTGTGCTACTTCTGCTTGGTCTTTCCAATCATTTCCATCCAAAATGAAAGATTTATTGTTGAGTAGATTTTTTTCAGTGGATACCAGTCAATATACATTAATCACCTGAATTTGTCTCTGTTTTTTTTTGTTATTTCGAAGTCAGTTCATTCTTCTGGTGGGACATAGACATATCTGTGAAAGGTGAGACTGGAAAGACCATAGCCTCCCCTTCTGAAACAGAGACCTAAGTTTTGAATGTTCTTAAAAGTGTCACTAAGTCAAAAGCAGAGTTCTGTATTTCCTCTGAGATTTGATTTTTTTTCAATATATTTTCAGAATTTCTTCACACCACCTAGCATTACCACATCATAGCTAGTAATAATCTATTGTGGTCCCACATTGACTGAAACTCATTTGTATAAAGAATTCTCTGAGAGGATACACACCCTACTTGATATCTTTTGCATCTTCTGAGAAAATCAAAAGTGACACATATATATATTCAAAGCATTCCTGAGACATGTGCATGTGCAGGCCAGCTGTCTTGAAAATAAAGTGCTCTCTCTCTCTGTGTCTCTCTTTCTCTCTGTCTCTCTGTCTCTCTCCCTCTATGTCTGTCTGTAGGTCTATTTCTTTCTCCAAATCATTCTCATCCTCTTTTTCCTCCCTTTTTGTGGTTAGCAGATAGTGGTTATATAAGTTTTCATAGAAATAATGAGTCCCATAAAATTTTCTCTGCAGAAATGAGTGCCTCGATACTTCACTGTCCTCTCTACACAGCTTCATAAAGCTCTCAGGGGGAGGCTTTCAAATCCCCGTTGTTGGTTTTTTTTTTTTTTTTTTTTTTTTTTTTTTTTTTTTTTTTTTTTTTTTTTTTTTTTTTTTTTTTTTTTTTTGCAGGCTGCATCATCTTACACTGTAAGTAATGACACATAGGATAAAAATTTCCCAAATGTTCCCACAGGAAAAAAAAAATTAAAGGAGGATTTATGTTGGCTTCACCATTCTGGATTTCAGGAATGTGACAGGAACCTTTCTTTCTGGCTTCTCATTTCAAAGTGTTTTGTTAACTCCTAACACCATCGTTTCATTGCTGCCTTATTCTATTTGGCTGAACAGCTTCTGCTTGGATTCAAACTGTTTGTCAAGTGTGATAATGGGCAGAAAGACGCAGCATGAAGGGTTAGCTTTCTTGTCTTTCATTGTTTTTCCCTGCTGTAGGTCGCCTACTATTAATGTGACTATGCATTTGACTCACAAATTCCAAAGTTCTTCAGAAAGGGCAGCTGTGTCCAACTCATGAGCATGTTTTTGTGTTGAGTGGTCACCGCGATCTTCATTTGATAGGATCAGGCTCATTCTGAAGATGCAAATAGGGAAAAGACTTCAGCCACCTTATTTCTTCCAGGAGAGTCTCATTTTCTTTTCTGACCTTTGCTGCTGAACTGAAGGAGCCCCAGTTCCCGACCCTTGACTGAGACACCTCTGCATCCTCTCACAACTCTGAAACCAGCTCCCTTTCTGCTAATTGCTGCTTCTGGCATCTCTCTTCCTGGTACCGTCAACAATGACCTTCATCCTTTATATTCTTTTCTTTTTTAAAAAATGTGTTAAAATACCTGGATCATCCAGAAGTCTAAGGACAAACAGGGATGTTAGAGACTCCAGGCCCTCCCTGTCTGCTGCAGATACCCTCTTTGGCCTTGTGCAGGTCATTCTGGATCTCTTTCCACTTCTGCTTCCCCATCTGTTGAAAAGTGGATAATAATATTTGCCTCACTGGGGTGTATTTACGCTTAATTACTGTAATTGCTTGTAAACAATTTGCTATCCTGGGATAAAACATATGACTGAGAACAAAAATTGGAGGAGACAATTTAATATCTTTGTATGTATCTATTTTCAAAATTTATTACATAATTGCCTTTTCCTGGCTACTCTCTTTTAGCCATGTACGTAGCAAGTGGCTCTTCAAGACAAGGGGCACAATATCACACCAGAAGACTCTGTCTTGTCCTGGAAGTCAAGTGTTCTCTCTAGGGTTAGCCCTAATTTGCTAGTTTTCAGACGTTGCTGGGTTGCAGACATTTATTTCACAAAAAAAGTAGAAATACCTGCCCAATTTGTTCTACAGAGCTGTGAGCAGTTGATGTGAAATATGATTTGAGAAATGAAAGGAATTTTAGTAAATTTTTTTACCCAGTTATTTTACAGCAGATGTCTTCCTTTGACTAATACATTAATGAGAAAACAAGATGGGCAGAACAGGAACACGAAGAGTATACAAAGTGTTATTTTTAAAAAAATTTTCCTTAAATTGTAGTAGTTCTTGACATATGAAAAGTTGTTGATGAAGTTAGCTGTCATTATTTCTTGATCCATCGGAAGAGTTCACACATGCTGCAGAAGTCAGTAGTTATAGGTTATGTTGTGTCTTTGACTGTGACTCTCTCCCCCACTTAGAATTAATGTAGATGAAAAAAACAACACCGATGGTGTTAAAAGATGCTAGAATACCTTTATCCTAGGCCTCTCACCTCATCCCTTGAAGTTTTTGAGACAATCCACTATTAGACCTGCAGGAAAAAAAAATCTAACAGAGGACCAGACACAATGGCATAAGCTTTAATGCGAGCAGTCTGGGAGACTGGTGCAGGAGGATCACAGATTTTATACCAATTCAGGCAACTTAGAGACTTAGTGAGGGCCTGTCTCACAATAAACAAACAATGAGTGAATGAATGGGGACACTGCTCAGTGAAAAGGGCTCAGTTCCAATACCACCACACAAAGCACAACACTGGCAAATCCAAGTCTTTATTCATGGCCTCAGCTATGTCAATATCTCCAGTCGCACTCGTAATGCTATATGACAGGTGTACACAGATAAACACAGGTACCCTTAGGGAGTTTCCAGTGTATGCTATCCTTTCAAGAGACAGTAGGGTTTACCTGTGTCAGAGAAAGGTATATATGCTGCTTTTGGGGAAAACTACTTGCTAACTAAAAAATCTTTTTCTATAGGGTCATGCCAACTCAGGAACTGTAGCAGAAAACCCCCACATGGGTAAATATGTAGCATTCCAGACACTATCATGGTACTTTTCAACTCTTGAAAGGGGAGAAGTGACATTACTTAGGGCCCCTAAATCCTGCCGCAAGGTACTGGAAAGGCCACCCACTTTCAGCTTTTAGGCCTGTATTGAAATAGAAAGCTGCTGGAGCCTGGAGATTTTTCTTCACCAGTCACATTGGTGCCTAAACAGAGATGGCTGTGTCTAGCATGGGACTGGGAGGTGTTCTGGACCATGGGAGGAAGCACCTACAGGCATAGGTAAGTCTCTCCATGGGTGTGAAAGGTGTGGGCAGCAGTTAGGATGATGACAGTCTGAGCAAAGCTCAGAGGACCCATGCAAAAGCCAATAGGGGTAAGCAGAGTCAATCCGAGTGGAATCTGTTCCTCTGCTGTATCTATTATGTGTTTTGTTGTATGACTGAAAGCCCCCGGATAGGGCCAGACAGAGCCATGTATTGATTCCTCAAGTCTTCATGATTTTGCATGCTCGTCCCTGAAACCATTATCTAAAACACTGTCTGCAATTAATCTTCACAGCAGCATGTAATCAGCCAAGGGTTACAAGACTAGGATTTCAAGTAGTCCCGAGTGCTGAGGTTTGGAACGTCTGATGGGGAAGACTGAGTAGAGTCAGTGAAATAGTCAAGCTTCCTTGGGCAAAGGAGATTATTATGTGCGACGAGTTGGGACAGGAAAACATGAGGACATAGGATATGAGTGAACGTATTTCTTTATAATGTATCTGTCCATGAGGCGGGGGAAGGAGGAGGGGGACGGGAAGGTGAAAGTGTCCAGATGCTGGAGTGCAGTAAAGCATTTTGGCTGTTAGTTCCAGTAGGTCATTACTGCATTAATTTGGTGTTTAATTAAATGCCTGTGCAACAGACCATTTATTTGTTATCTAATATTAGCTTTAGTTCTTATCAATTAAATGCTAGCTGAGGGCTTGATTCACTTACATTTTATGTCCCCTTGTATTCTATTCAGAAACAACAGGCAAACCCAACAAGGTTTCACTGTGCCTCCGAAGATTTATACACCCAGATTTCAGTGTGGGGAATACAATATGCTGGTGTTATTAGGTGAGAGTAAGGGAAATAAAAGAAGATGCCATTTCACTCTAAGAAAGCAATTACCCCAATACACAGCCTGTGGTTTCTCTCTTTCTCTCTTGCTCTCTATCTCTGTCTCTGTCTCTCTCTCTCTCCCCTCCCTTCCCATGTCCTGTTCTTCCACTGTGCAGTAGGAGACAGAAAGGGGAAGGGGCCTTAGGGGACACAGTCCCATTCTATACAGATATACTTCTTCCACCACCTCGTGGTATCTTCCCTAGCTGAAGGCAACAGCTGCTCGCTGCCCCTGCTAAATTGCTCATTCCCTTGTGTGTATCTGAGCTTTTAGTGAGACTTGTAGCACCACCACAAAGTGCACAAACACCAGAGAGTTGTGTACTTACTGTCAAGTCAATGCAGGTGCACTTCAACTGATTGATTATTTGGGGCAAAAGAGTAGCATATAGGCCAGAGAAGGTGAGAGAGGAATTCTGCAGACAATGAAAAATGTTGGGGGTGGAAGTGGGACGCAGGGCTGTGTTGTCTCCCAGTCATTTGCATGTCACTGTCAATATTGTTTGCATATCAGCTGTAACAGATTGCTGTACTATCACTTTCTTATTTCTTTCCCCAAGCCTATTCACTCTTTCTAAATCAGAAATTTATTTTTTTAAAGAAAATTTGACTTCAATCACTCCCAAACATGACTGGTATTATTTTCCACAAGAAGCAGTCAGAATGAAAATAAAAACTATACAACTAAATATTATTAATTCCTAGAAATGTAATATTGCCTGTCAAAGGCTTCAAACATGCACTTTATTAGCAAAAGAGGGGAGGGGAGACAGCAAAAGAGGGAAGCATTAGAGAAGTGCTAAGGATGTACAATTCCAGACTGAGAATGTATCTTTGATGTCCCTGGAAGGATCAAGAGAGAATTGAGAAGGGAATAACTTTCTGTCTATGTGATTCAGTTTTATTTGTCAAACTTGTGCACCACCTGAAATTATTCACAGCACTTCACACTTGAGGAGATGCTGCTCTTTTTCACTCAAGCTTAGTTTGGAACTTAGCAAAAATTCTGAGCAAAACTCAACTCCGACTTTGTTTAGAGCAATTGGAAGATATCAACACCTTGATGCCTAGAGTTCCTACCACTATAGGGAGGACTTAACAGGAAGGATTATCTCTGTGAAAGGGTCCAGGTAGCCTCTATGTGCTTAGCCTTCCATCCCCCACTTCTCTTGCCTTGTGGGGATACAACACCATGCATATCATCATTATCAACCTGTAACCTTCAGCACTGTGCTTAATCATAAGGTTCCCCTTGTACAATGCAAGCAACATGTGTGATAACAGAATCAGTGCAGTCCGGAGAAGGAAAATGGTAAGAATGTAAGGAAGAAGTCCACTGCTAGAGCTCGAGTGTTACATCCCTCTAGAAGTCATGTTGAAATAGTAACTGGAACATGATGGTAGTGGGAGTGAGAACTTAGGGGAGTTGTCTGGTCTTAATGGCAAGGTCCACATGGGTGGGATTCATGACCTTATACAAAAGGACCCCAGAGAGCTCCTTCTCTTCTGCTGTCTAAGGATGCAGAGACAGACCACCAACTCTCAGGTATTCACCAGACACTGATCTGGCCAGAACTTCAATCTTGGATTTCCCAGCTGTTAGATCTGTAAGAAACAGAGTGCTGTTGTTTATGGATTTTCAAGTCTCTGGTAAGAATGACTCTGCTACAGGTTCAATTATATTTAAAAGTAGATGTTAAGGGAATATGGGGACAAGTCTAATCTGAGAAGATATTCACTTTATAGATATAAAACAAATCGGTTTCCAGACCACCAGGAAAAATGCTTGATACAGGACGAAGAGATGGTATCTAAAATGGAGGTCGTTAAAGTGATTCACATGCAGTGGTACTAGGAAATGATTTCTTAACATTTAGTAGATCGTTAACATCTTAAACCCACAACCTATACTAGAAGTTCACATAACTGTTACTGAAAAGGACAAGGATTGTGCAGAGACCTGTTTTCATAGGAGGCAATGGCGTGGTTATACACTCAAAATTGATATGTGTGATACTTAGTGATCAGATTGTGACATAGAACTCATCAGCAAAAATCCAAGAGTTGTCATCATATGTTGGCACTGGACCGTTTTGGTGGAGAGGAAAAGTGATGAGGAAAGAAGAGAATCTTAACACAGACTGGGCAAGATTCCACATAACTCTCGTACTCCTATGTGGATGTGGATTTGCTATCATGGTATTGGGAATTAATAAGTCATTGTGATTAACATAACTATAGACACAGAGGAGGTGGGTTCTGCAGGAGGAGAGATGGACCAATGGCATTTCTATGCCAGAGATACTCTTGTTACACTCTAGCATGGAGAAGTAAACTAAGGTTCAGGAAAAACCTAACCTAGGCCAGTCTAAAGCCATCACCTTCCTCACAGTGATCAGCTTTCTCTCCCTTCCCATTACTCATCCTTTTCTTCTTCTGTTCTTTTCCTTGTTCATTTGAGAAATGAGAAGCTGGATCTAAGTCACAGCGGTTCTCTGTCCTTTCCTTCCTATCACAGCAAATGTGAACAGTTCCTTGTACGCCTTAGCCTGAGTTCCCGGTCCCTGACTGACTCCCTGACTCACCGGTGAGTTGTACTCCAACACCTAAACGCTTCTGCCTTCACGGGATGTGAAAAACATGTCCTCCACACACGAGCTAAAGGAAAGATCAGACCAGCCCTGTCGCCTTTGAGGTTGCTCCAAAGACTTAATGGAAAAACGTTTCCTGAAATTAAAAGTGCTTTGCAAACCCAGCGTGCTCCTGCTCGGAACCGAGTTAGTAGGAGGTATCTTCACTTTGCCCTGCACACGTGGACCTAGCTGTGCACTCTGTTCTCTCACTCTGCGGGGCTTCCCAGCTGCTCTGGAAGGGAGCGCCTCCTTCCTGGAAGTGCTGACAGAGCTTCAGCCGCGGTGGTGGTGGTGGTAGCAGGTGGTGTTCTGATAATGTCGGCTCCGGTTGAGGTACAGGAAAACCGAACAGCTGAAAATCCAAATCGGAGAGATAACAGGAAATGAAAAATGAGGCAAAGTTATATCTTCTGTTCCCTCATAAAAGCTCCTGTGACAAATGGAATCACAGGCATCACGTAAACTGTCTTGCTGAGCTCCTGAAGGCGGGAGCTATCTTGACGGCAAATATACGTTCTCTGGTTATCTGCAGGAAAGTAATAGGCAAATGGTGTCTGAGGGGAAAGCGAGGGAGGGGGCAGGAGAGAGAAAAGGGAGAGAGGAAATCACAGTTCATCATCAAATATAGCTATGATTTACAATACAAAAAAACAATAACAATCTATACCTTAATGCTGAAATTTAAATATCAGTTTAACTAATGTCTGTGATTTTGCTGATACATTACTACTAGCACAAAGCAACATTTACTAACTTGGTTTTCTCTGTAAAACACAAAATACAAGAGTATGAATTTAACTCTAAGTGGCCGTACAGACACACTTTGATTGTTGAGGCAGATGCTTTTAATTAGATGCAAATGTTTAGCCTTTGGAATAATTATGTGAACATGTATTTCATTCATATACTTCATAATTTACCCTGGGTTTGAAATTCATCTGTCCCAGCCATGTGTATTAATACAAAAATACATACATATGCAGACAAGCAAAAATGATCTCTTTGGCATTCAGTTTATCTGAAAGTAAATCATGATGCTATTGTGTGGCTGACAGAGGTTGGATGTTCAAGAAATATTTGTTAAAGAAAGGAACAATTTGTGCTTGTAGAAGGGTATGGTACCCAGCCAAGTCTATATGCCACTTGCCATATTTTTTTATTAAGAATAAATCAAGTCAAAATGGCTGTTAAGAATTTTTGAAAGAAAAAATGATTTACTGAAGATCATATATAAGCAGAGCTGCTTTGAGGGAGATAGGGGAAGCAAGTTCAGGAAGCTACCCATGCCTTTGCTAAGTAGGGTTGGTGACCATGAGATCTTGTCAGGCACAGTGGAGTGAATCATTTGGCCAACCAGATGGAAATTTAAACAGCCATACAGGAACTTGGTTTGTGGAACCCTTCAGTGTTGCATGTTGGGGGCATCTCTGTCCTTACAGGGACCCCCTCACTGAGCTCTATGAATCAGCTGGGATTTGTGGTTGGTCCAGTTTATTGTGGTTCATTATTTCTCTCCATGTCTGAGCTGTGGCCTTGCAGCAATGGAGTCATTGACAAAGGGCTGAGAAAACAGACTGACAGTTTGAAACAACAGATCTTTAGGATGCATAGAAATCTGGTATCTTGAGGAAGATTTAACCCAACTGAAAAAATTATCCTCCAATCTAGTTAGCCCCTAATTTGTCTATAATTATTTTTTCAAAAACTAAACCTTTGTATTTTAAATTTTTTTCAAGTCCCTTTCCTTCTGGGAAGTATACAGAACACACACTTTAAAGTTGGTATGGAAATACCTTGTTTTAGACAATCTCATACTTCCCTTTTCTTTTTTTGTAGAAAGAAGTGTTTATGATTTCAAGCAAAATGATTAGGACTATATTTCCACAGCTGGTCCACAGGTAGTGTAAATTTCTTAAAGAGAGTCTAAAAACTCAGGAAAAATCTAGACTGAGGATATGAATTTTGGAAGCATAAGAATGCTGATGTCATTTAAAACAGTGTGAACAAAAGATGAGGATCTAGAAAGAAGTGATGAAGAAGGAAAAAGCCCTGAAGGATGCTAATGACTGGATCTCAGAGAGAGGAGAAGGAGCTTATAGAAGACTGAGATGGAGACATCAGGGAGGAGAAGGAAACAGCATAGATGGTGCCTCTAACCAAGGTCAGGAGAGGGAGGAGCGCAGCACGAAGGACTATTTCAGTGGAATGATGGGAGCAAAGTCAAATGTAAGTGGGTAATAAAATGAAGAAAGCTAAGTGGGTAGAGACAGCATGCTAGACCATCCTGAGGACTGTTGGAGAAAAAGAAATCAGTCCTGTAGCTTGTAGGGAATGATAAGGTCAGGAGAGGCTACTTTTTATGCTATTTTGTTTTCAATTTAATATATAACAGATATCATGGTTATATACAAATGCAAGCAATTTAGTGGAAAAAAAATCATGACAGAGGCATAAAAGTAAAAACTGAGAGTAAAGGCTTTCAGATGGCGGGAGGAGGGGGCTTCGATGCACAGAACAGGGGAGGAGTCCCCTACAGAGCACAGATACTCAGTCCTTTGAGCATGAGGGGAACATAGGGAGAATATTCCTACAGGGTTGGGACAGGATTTGAATAGAATGGCATGTGGAAATTCCAGGCTGGTGGCTCCTGGTTTGCTTAAGAAGATAGAGGAAAAGATTGTCAGCCTAAAGTTGTCAGGACAGATTAAAAATAAATGAGATTTAAAGTAGTCTTTGATAAGAATGAATGGGTGAGTATTACAGAAAAAAAAATAGGATTACCAGGTAAGACCAGATGTTTATCTGTAGTTTGTTATTCTGATTTTGTAGTGACTGGACTTCCAAGATAGGACATCCAGGAGAACCTAGAAGGGCAAGACTTTCAGGTTCATCTAAGGAGGGGACTCAGGAAAAAGAATCAATGGGCTGAGGGGTTTTTAAAGAGGAAAACATAATAAGAAGCTATGGGAGCTGTGAAGGTTCATGAAAAAAGCAAATGCAGGAAAAAGTGCTAGAAAGAAGGCCCAGAGCTGAAAAAGGTAAGCAAATGGATTCATGGTTTTCAGGAGTACTTGAGAAGGTGCACTGGCTCAGCAGGGGAGCAGGGCTGTAGTGAATGATTTAGAACATCACTACAATGTTTTGTTTTTTCCCCCTGAAGTCCATGCTTTTGTTTCACTGCTATTTCCTACAGATGCTTTTGGGTGTTTATGGGCTTGAGGAACATTTCTTTTCTTTATCTTTTTTTCCTGTATTTTTCTTTTTGGTACTGGAGATTGAACTCAGGAACAAGTGTCTGCCAGGTAATAGCTTCAAAAATGCCAATAATGATTTCTGTGCCACCTGCACTGGGTGGGTCACAGGGAGCCCCAGCCTGGGGCAAGGTTCCAGGTTCACTGCCTGGAGCAAAGCGTAGGGTCCCAAGAAGCCATCAGCAGGGACAGTGGGACATCTTGTAGAAACTCTGGATGAGAACAGCAAATCAATTTTTATGACCATCTCACAAGTACTTGCTGTGTAACTGCCTCTCATGTCGAGGAGCAGGTTGGTGTGTCATAGTCATTTATGATTGTGCGTGCCTGCCATCTTCTCTGCTTCTCCACCTGACTACATTAGGATAATTTCCTAGGTTATTCCAGAGATCCCTGCCAGGTCCTTCTGACATCACCTTTTGCTGCCCTTCCCTCTAATTCTCTTACTCTCAGATCATGTACTTCCCCTTAGAGGATGTCCATTATCTGAGCTATGTTCAGATCACTATCTGAGTATCCTGTGCCCACCCTCCCTTTTCATTCATTAAAAAAAGAATAAAACCCTTACATCTTAGATTAAATGCAAGGGGGAGAGGAGTGCAATGGGGAACATGCTGAAGAAAGCAGAGAAGTAAGAATGTGCAAATTTTATTTGAGAAACAGAAGGAAGTTCAGAGGTTAGGGTTACCATGGGGGGTGGTATGTGATAAAATCCAGGTAATAGCTGAAGGAGATCAGCCAGAGACATACCTCACAGTACCTCTAAGTATAAGGGAAGAAAAAGCCCCTTCATTCTACTCCATAAACATTAGAAGTAAAAGAGAGAAGTAATTGCCTTATGGTTGTTCGATATTTTAGTTTTTTGAGACAGGCAGCAAAAGTGAAGTCAAGTTTTGATCCATTTTAAAATCTAGCTCCTCCCCCCTCCTCCATGTATCCCTCCCCCTCCCCTCCCCCCTCCCTTCATTCTTTCCTCTTTTCTTTCCTGCTTTGTTCTTTTCTTTTCTGACTCATCTCTCCCTCTCTTTCCTTTCTGCTTATGCTTTTCTCCTTCTCTTTTTCTCCATTCTTATCTCCCTTTTCCTGCCCCTCCTGACTCCTTTTTCCTTCAGCTCTTTTTCACTGCCAGCTATTAAATAAGCAGCTTCCGTTGCCTCCATGGGGAATATGAGCGGCTGTTCTGTGCTGTCCCCAGGGCCTCAGTGTCCATTCCTCTTTCCCTGCTGACTGAAGTCTGCGTTTTATCGGCCCTGCTATTCTTGGCAAAGAGGCCAATAAAATGGAGATAACAAGTCCCAAATCCCAGTCTGCAGGGAAGCTTCGTCTTGTCAATGAGAGATTAAAAAATAATGGCTGGGGCCTCAGCAATGCTGGCTGCAGCCAACTTTAAAAAGTCCTGATCAGACCATCTGGGCTTTTCTTCTTTATTTGTAAGGATTTTTTTATCCTAATCTTCCACAAGGCCTGGCATTTCCCTCATTAAGTTTTATGGTTTGGAAATGAAACAAAAAAGGTAGATACATAGTTCTGGATTCAAAAATTTAATCATCCAAGAGTCTCTTTTGAGGTCAAGAGATTACAGTTAGATTGCACTTTGTCAGAAGCAAATACAAGAGTTATATCTTAGAGTTCAAACCCTGGAAAGCTTCCTGTTCCCCAGTTTCTTTCAGGGGCTTGACAGAGGGGCGTACACCCACTGGCCACTTCTTCCACTGTGAATTTAAATGTCTTCATGGCACTAGGTCTTAGAATTAGCATTTTCTACCCAATTGCTTACTCTTCGG
This sequence comes from Petromus typicus, assembly GCA_004026965.1. Taxonomy (NCBI): domain Eukaryota; kingdom Metazoa; phylum Chordata; class Mammalia; order Rodentia; family Petromuridae; genus Petromus; species Petromus typicus. The sequence continues at coordinate 32,062 of PVIR01011369.1, forward strand.
ATGGATGAATGTCATCCCGTTTCAGAACTGCCTGTGTAACTCATGGTTATGCAAGTGCTCTAAGGATGGTGAAGCCCAGGGTATATTTCCCCAAGCATTTCTACTTCTTCACTGAACTGTTAAAGTTTCAGGCTCTAAACAGAGACAATTCTATTCTTTAAGGACTATAAATGAATCTTACTAACTGGACCCCAGAAGGAAATGAGGATAAGTGAAACAGGCATTTTCTTATTTGGGAATGGGGATTTCAAAGTCTTTGCCCACATTGACCAAAAGTCCTGATAGCAAGTGCTTTATTTTCTTTCAACACCTAGATTCCTGATCCAGAATGACTTCAATATTTTAATTCAGTACCAATTACCTCTCCTTTTTCTTGATTTGTGTGGCCAGGTACATAAACACAAATACTACAGGTGAGAGACAAGAAAGAATGAAGAAGGAAGACCAGGTCACTGGGGAAGCAGAGGGGACAGTGGCTGATAGGACACTCCAGGTGTGGCTAAGGAGGTGCCAACAGCAAGTGAGCTGAGTAATCACCAAGCAAGAAGGCACATTTTAGAGTAAGGCCAGTGCTTTCAAGAGAAGCTGAGAATATTGATTGGTCTTTGAAATCTTACAGTTTTTAAGTTGTGACTTTTCCTGTGATATTTAACTGATTATGTCAACATTAGTAAAAAAGGTTTACCTCATTCCAATCAGCACAGTGCTGGGTGTGGCTAAAGAAGACTCACCTAGGTATGAGTGCCAGCAGCCAATAGGTTTGCTCCTGAGTTGAATAGAAAGGAAACCAAGAAGAAAGACTGAGTTCTGTTTGTTAGGGAAAGTTCCAGCCTTCACCTTCACCTTGGACAGCATCTCCTGGCTTCCAGCACAGACCCTCATCCTCAAGCAGAGAAGAGACTTTGGCCTCCTGAGGAAGCCTCTCACAGGACATTCTAGTGAGCTCCAATTGCATCCTTTGGCTCTTCAGCTCGCAGACAACACTTTTGTCCTTTTCTGTACCTGACTCTGAGTGGCACTGTAAGGGAATCTTGTGAATCCTCATGTATTTGTATATCTTGTATTTGTCTGTTTCTCTAGTAAACATGGTCTGATACACTTCCTTTGTAAACATTATAGCAACCCAAGAAAACTTGGTCTTTTGAGGGAGATAAATGAGCTAATAATGTTTGAGCTTTGATGTACAGCAATTTTTATTTGTAACCATGCATTACGTGACTAAAACATTGATACAGTTATTAAATACTTTATTTCTTTAAATGTTGTCTACCTTTGACAAGTTTCCATAAAAAGAAAATGTGTTTTACCCTAACACTTCCCCAAAACCATCAAGTGTAGAATTTTGTATGGCTGGACCCAAACAGAAAACATGTAGTGATATTTGTGGGAATACATTGAAGGGCAGAGATAGTGAGAACATGACTTTCTAGGGGTTGGGACATTCTCTTTATCTATGTCCATGAATCTTCAACTCTTTGTCTTGAACTCCTATAATTTTGATCATTTCTAAGCAATCCTCCTTTAGGAGACATCTCTGCAAGTATAAGCTCCAACTTTCCATTTTCTGGTTCAGTGGGATACTAATATACATCTTCACTGTTCGACGGAAATTCTGTCACAGGGCAGTGGCTTTGGAATCTTCTGGTGGCCTGCTGTATGTGGACAGATTCATCTTTCCTGGCCTTTGGTGTGGCATTGAAAGCCACATTTGAGAAAGTTCCCTGGTTGTTTTAATGTCCCTCGGGTTAGGAGAGGAATAGCCATCATACTATCCAACCCAAAGCTTCAAGATGAATTTTAGAGAACTGATAGGTAGGTTTGGGGTTTCTGGTAACCAGACAACACCTGAAGATTGTAATTCTCTTAAGGTGATGCCGTACCAGATGAAGTTCCAGGAGTGGCTTTGTTTCCTGCGTTTCCCTTCATTTCTTGCATTCATTTCCAAATCTTACGCCCTGCTCTATATATTTGTATGCAGTCATGCAGAGCCCAGTACTTCAAATGACACATAAGATGATATGGGATGCTTGTGCAAGTGTACTTTGAATTTTCTTTTTCTGGGTCTCACTGACCTAAGAGCAGGTACCTGAGCCTTAACAAATACATATTTTTAAATTTTTCTCACTCAGAAAATTTAAGATTCACTTTTGAATGTATTTCAGTCCCACTAATTTTTCCAGGACCAGTCCTGTTTCTTTCTCTTGCCTATTGCAGGTAACATTAATTCCTGTCTCCTTTGATCTTCCATAGCTCACTGGGCTGCAGCCTCACCCTTCCCTATATCATTACTCACGACAACAGCTTTGCAAGTTATGCAAGGCCCATGGGTGCCTTATAAATCACTGATCTCAATCTCTCTCTCTCTCTCTCTCCTCTCTGTTTCTCTCATTTCTATCTCTATTTCCTTTCCCTCCCTTTGCTCCTTTTACTTCTCCCCTGACTCTAATGAACCATCCAATATGAGGAGATCACTAAATATTTGATTGGAAGGTAGTTGTGTGTGATGTTTTCTCTCTTTCTAAGTGCATAGTTTCTCACAAGTGCTCAGCAAGTACTCTGGACAGTTTTTGAGAAGTGGAGATGCTGGAAGTCTTGGTGTCGTTTACACAGAGGAAATGTGGCATGGCAGTGAGATGGCAGGCCAGCAGCCACACTGCTCTTGAACTGCAATCTCCCAACTCCCTCTCCCGTGCTCTTTCCTGGGGTCTGTGGGTGTAGACAAAGGCTGTAGCACAGGTCTAGGTCAAACCTTGGCCACACCATCTCCTTAGCTTTAACATTTGACATCGTCTTTCTTGTATGAAATATGGATTCAAGTTTTTCATGGAACTTCAGGAAGGATTAAATGAGTTGATATATGTGGTATGTGGCTCAGGGGTCTAGCTTTAATCCTTAGCCACTACTGTTACAGGTTTGCCATGTTGGTTATTATCCAAACTCCCCATTCCTGGAGTTTTTCCCTCTGTCTCTGTCTCCACTCCACACCTCAACTGATCTTTTTATTTTTTATTTTTTGCTACAGAAGATTGAACTCAGGACCTTAGATTTGAGACAGGTATGAAGCCACTGAGCTACATCCCTGGTCAATCTACTTTACCCTTGATTCCATTTCAACACATTTTTTTTATTTCATCCTAACTCAAAAGCTTGAATTAATGTGCTCTGGACAGTGAAATTCGAGAGGGGAGTAGATTTCAGAGAGTCAGAAAGTACTCACCTGTCAAGATTCAATGCCCTGAGTGAACTGGCTAGTAATTAAAGGGGAGGATACTGGGAAATAACATCCTTGCCAAGCACCTCAGCCCCAGGAAGTGAAATGTGAGTCAAACACAAGCATCACTGGCAAGTCAGGGTCATGTTTAACAGAAGTGGGTCAAGTTATGTCACAGATCAGGGTCCCAGAAGGAGAAGCTGCGTGGATCCAGAAGTCTTGTTCTTTGTCCTTCCAGTCAGCCCCAATGAGACCACACTGAGTCCCAGAGCACTTGCATCTGTGATTTGCTGCCTATCTCCATCCAATGGGTCACCTCACCCCAGAGAAACCTGTGCTTATTATGGTAAGAATTGTTTGATGACAGTTAATTTGCTGGAGGACCACATTGGTGATTAACCATTTCTTTTTTGAGAAATATGATTCAACCTCTCTCCCGTAACATGTCTATGCTCATGACAAACTTTGCCTGGTACTCAGTGCTCCTCTTGAGTTGTTCTTCTTGACTGTCCTTACCTCAAATGGGTCATCACTTAGTTCTGAAGGACTTTAGCTTCACTGGTGCCTCAGAGCCTTGGTGTGTGCTGATCTCTGCTGGAAATTACCTCTGCTTTGGTGCATCTTTGATCTTTTGGAAATCTCAAAAGTACATTAAATCCATAATTTGAATCTACCAAACCAATATCCACTTCATAGCCTGCCTCATTTCCATTGTGCAAATTGAAATGAATTCAATTTATATATGTGTGTATGTGTGTGTGTGTGCATGTGTGTGTATGTGTGTGTAGTTACATATATGTATGTATGTAATTGTACATGTATGTGTACATCTGCTTGCATTTTTCCCTTGTCATTGCACTGGAATATAAACCCTATGGACATAAACATAAGATTTACTTTATTTACCATTGTACTCTGAGGATCTAGCCTAGCTTTTACTATTAATTTTTAATGAAAGAATAAATGAATGAATAATTTGTTTTCTTTTCTCAACACCATCAAATAGACTTTATGTCAGGTGAGAAGCATAGGGGGATCATTGCACTGCAAAATTTCAGTGCTTGTCCTGTGATTCTGGCTGGCCTGGTTACAATGGGAAAAAATATTTAGCTGAGTATGTCATTTTTGTTTAAGAGAACATACTCAACTAAAGCCGAATCCAAAGGTTATTTCCCATGAAAAAATAAAGATAGTTTAAAACCAAAATAAATATTTTGGAGGAAATGGCAGCAAATTATCTCAATCTTCAACTTCAACTCCCCAGTTCCCTGAAGATCTTTTTCCCTTTGCAAATGGATTAACTCTAATGGGCCACCATAATGCAATAGCAGCAAACTTGTTGGGTGGTAAATATCCAACCTTCTTTTCTAAGGACACCAGGGGAAGCAAATCACTCTCTGAAATGGAGCAGGCAGTTACACTTGCCAGACTTAGTCTTACAAGGGCTGTCAGGACTTTTGCTTCAGGGCAGAAACTGGTCACCAGCTGGGCTCAGAAGAGATTGTGCCAAGCCCCCTGCCCTGACACTGCACAATTAGGTGCATTTCAATAAGTGCTTTTACCTTCTTTTCCCTTACTGTTCCACACTGGCTACTCTCAGAGGCAAGATCCTGGGCTGGATGGACCATTGGTCTGGTTCCACTGGGGCAATTCTTGTGCTTTGATAGCCTCTAACAACCTTGCTGTGAGATAAATGTGATTCTAAGAGGATTTTGAGATAAATTCCCACAGTTATGGAGATAAAAAAATTTGACTCCAATTTTGATGTAAGCAGAAACCCAAATATTTAAAGTCATTTGCTTCACTTATTCTGTCAACTGTCTCAGCACATGGAAAGGACATGGCTTACTTGACCTTGTGTAATTTCTTTATTTAGTCCACAGGGAACTTTACCAGGGTTCCTGTAAGCTGATTTGCCTGTAGAAGTGGCCAGAGTTGAATTTTCTTCTTTTTATGTTTATTGAAAAGAACAAGACGTGGCTCCCTCCTCCTTCCAAATTGTAATGTATATTTATGTTGAAATATCTCTATCAGCACATGATTCACAAAACATCCTGCTTAAAGTAAAGACTCACAGAAGAAACCAGCTTTTCACTAAGAGATTTTTGTTAGGGAGTGGAAGACTGAGCAACGCCAAAATTTTAAGATAATGTATGAAAGGTAATTGCTTCCAGTTAAGCTTGCTTTAAGGTCTTCAGTTAATTAACAAAACTGGGTTGAGTATTTCTCATGTGCTGGTGCCGGCAATGCTGGCTCTCACAGAGATGAGCTGACAACCTAACACCAAAAGACAGTTATCTACTCTTGGGTATAGCTGCAAAGGAAATAAAAACAGTCATGCCCTCAAAAATATGTGCATGACCATTCATAGCTAAAAAACCAGAAACAACTGAAATGTCCATCCCTTGAAAAATGGGTGAACATAATGTAATCTTTCTACACAATGGAATGATATTTGGCAGCAAAATGAATGAAATCCTCATAACCATAACACCTTGAACCCTGAAGATCTTATGCTAAGTGACAGCACTCAGACCCCACAGTACATATTGGATGATGCCGTTTAAACTAAATGTCCAGAACTGCCAAGTTCATAGGGGAAAGAAATAGGTTAGTGGTTGCTGGGGGCTAAAAGTAAAGTGAAAGAAGACTTACTGCTAGTAAATAAAGCTTCTTTTGGGGAAATGATTATGTTCTTAAATTAGATAACGACCTGTTGGTAACTTTTGGAAGGCACCAATGGGAAAGCAGTGTAGTGCACACTTCAGAGAGGTGAATTTTATGGTATGTACATTATAACTCAATAAAACTGGTATAAGTAATAAATAGTCAATGAAATGACCTAAGAGAGTTGTCATTGTAGATTAGGGGGAAGAGGAAAGGTCCCTCTCTCAATGAGGAGATGACATTGACATGAGTCCTAAATGAAGAAAGGGCCCCAGCTAAGCAGATTCTGGGCCAGGAGAATTTCAGGAATAAGGAAAATGTTTGAAATATTTGGAGGCCACAGTCAAATGAGTGATCAGGAGAAAGAGAAAAACTGACTCTGGGATGTAGGCAGAGGGCAGGTATGGTAGGCCACATAGAACATAGTATGCAGTATTCATATTGTAATGGGAAACTATGAAGAAAGAACCTGCGGGAGGTGAAATTATTTATATTTCAAAAAGGACAACCATCACCATTTTTACAGCATGGATTATGAAAGCCAAGGGTTCAGGACTCACCATCATTCTTCACATTAAAGATGAGATGGTAGAGACCAGATCAGGAGCAGAGAAGGCACACTGATTATTTTGTCAGTTTCTAGTAGATACCAATCGGTGCTGAAAGTAACGTGAAGTTTTATTAGTGCATTGTGAGCCACTTTATCGAAGTTGTGAAGAGGGAGTGTTCAGGGAACTGGGGATCCAGTGGGTTTTATTGTATTGGGGTCAACTCCACATCCTGTTTTTTACTGGAGACCACTTAGAGTTGTAAACATCATGAATTACTGCAGAAGGTCTAAAGTGGTTTGATGTTCCAGTTATATTAGTAAATTAAACACAGAAAAAAAAAATGGAAGTTTGAGAGTAGTTATAGATAGTAAGGCTGCTTGGGTAAATGAGCTAGTTTAGAATATCGCTACTTTTTCTTGGAACAAATTATCTTTAAGAGCAATATTATTTTTTTCAGATTCTTAAGAAGCTCTAGATTGAAAAATTTACAGTATGGAAGAGAACTAGTGGTTTATGGCAAGATCTGAGTCTGTCTTTGGGATTGGTTGGAAGATCTGAGTCTGTCTTTGAGGATCCTTTCTTTCTCTAATGAAGTAGTAGACAGGAGGAATGAGTATTCTATCATTTCTACTGTGGGTTCAGGAGGACATCTGCAGTTCGTGGAGTTCCATCCATACACCATTACAAATCCAGTATAACTGCAATTCTAAATTTTCTTGGAACCATAATCCTTTTCTTTATGAATCCCATGTTTTGTTTATTCTGTGTCAAGACTTTCAAAATATTTTTGCATAATTTGTGCCATTAGGTACCTTTCAGTTCTGCACTTTCATAAGCTTGTTACATACATTGCTATGTTCAGTCTACTCCTGACCTCAGCTACTAGAGAGGGAATAGGTAAAACTCAGATGGGCTTAGGGAAATCCCACTGCTCTCCATGGCATGGTCTGCCATGCTGCTCAACAGCACAGAGGGCGCTCCAGGGATCATTGGATAAATCTCCCTGTGAGGACCACAGAGGCACTGAGTACATCTTACACACACATTGTAGGTTATTCAGGAGGCCTGACAGGCTATTTCCCTTCAGAATTCGAGGAGGAGAAGCGCCTTCCTGACCTCAGAATCGTTCTCCTGGAATCATTCAGCTCACTTCTTGCTGTAGGGAGAGATTTCAAAAAGGAGTTAGCTGAGCAAAAGAGTCTAACCTGGACTCTCTTCTCTTCAAAATCTTTGCCCTCACAGATATAGGCCTCAATGACCCTTGTTCTTATCTGAGAGGGACTCTTATGTCTATGGACTTGTCACTAGACTCCTGGGCCAGCGTGTTACAGAAAAGCCCAAGCTTGCTAAGGTATCCTGTTGGACATTCTTAGCTTATTCTGCTGCGGCTGTTGTAGTCTCCTCCAACTCTTTTATTTCTGTTCTCCATAGGCATCTTGTTTTCATGGTATCTCATGAACCTGAGACAGCTTTCATATGAAATAATCCCTTCTGGAACCTTTCATACATGCTGACCTCAGGATGTCTCCACAGAAGTTAACTCAGTCAATCTGAAGGGAAGACCAGAGATCTGTCTTCAGGATCAGCCCTCTTCTACTTCCCTCCTCTCTGCCAGCAGGTGACTCTAATGTAAATGACCTTAGTGTTATATTTTGAGAACTATTGTTATACCCTAAGAAATACTGTTATTATCATTACAGCTATAAAATGCTTTTTCTATATCTTTGCATTTTAGTAACTAAGGTTGCTGAAAGGAAAACATAAAAACTTCATTTCACTAAACAAAAAGAAAAACAGTTCTATAAAGGAACAAGGAGTCACTATAGTTACAATTTAAAATTTAATGTATAAGTCAGGAGATTGAAGTAATATGATGAAATTAAATGATATTTAGTCTCTTCATATGATGCTAGAAAGATGAATTTATTTTTGGTACAATTCAGACCACTTTACAGAAAATTTACAAATTAGTATTTGATCTTTTGTGATAGAGTTCCATGAAAAGTGTTTTTTTTTTTTTTGTGCACAAATCAAAGCACAAAACAGGATGCAATGATTAACAAAGGGCAATTCCTGAACAAAAACTAATCTTTCCTCTTAAGCCATTTCTTAGAGTAGAACATAGATAAAGATTAGAACTATACTTGGCAATTTGGTTAAATGGGTTGATTTTCCTTTTTAAAAGTTAAGACATATGAAATCAATTCAGCTTTTTCTTTTTCAACCAAGAATTGGTTGCATTGTATTAGACAGTGCAAGACTATTCTGTGAAGAATAATCATCAATACTGAGCAAGCAATATTTCATAAATGTGTTGAATTGTCTTTGCCTTGTTAAAATAACCTTTCGTTAACATAGAAAAGAGTTCTCTGAAACTTTTGGTTAGAATGTTTCACACTACTAATAACATAGGAGGATCAAAATTGCAACCTTAGACTGGAATTTACCTTGTGCCCACACGGTACATACTTTGCTCAGAGGTGGAAAGGCTAAAATTATCATAAGTTTAATGGGGACCATTTAATGTTTCATTTCTTGCAGATAAACTGTCTTGAAACCATCCAAAAGATCCAGGGAAAATCTGCATTGCAAAGCAGAATCCTCCAGGTGAGGATCCCGAGATTATTAAAGTTTTAGGTACAAAATTGTGTATCATAATGTTCTGTTTCTCTGTCAAGCTGTCTGTATTTCTGTAAGTATCAAGTAATGTTGAAAGTGCATTTGATGAGTCATAAGATCTCTGCCACTTCGGAGGTATGAGGGAGAAGAAAGCTTTTGCAGTTTTGATTTGTTCAATGTAGCAGTGTATACATAGAGTGCTGAGTTCTTTTTAGACAGAACTAGATTCAAGCCATAATTTCTGACACCTCTTTCTTAGGTGATGCTGAGAAAGTTGCTTCAATTCTTAAAGTCAGGGTTTCTAACTTCATAAAATGCATCATGATGTAGCATTTCATGATACACTAGAAAGAATTGAAATAGCTCATATGTATGATGGGCTTATAAGAATACCTAAAAAAAGTGCCTCACGTGAAGTAGATATTACCAAAAAAATCAGCTGTTAATGGCTCTCATCTTGTCCCCAGATAGGAGGCAAGAATTTCTTTCAAAGAAGAGGTGAGGAGTTCAATTCACCACAGCCACAGAGCAAGCTATAGATTGGCTGATTTATGTCACAGAAAAAGAATTTCAGTACGTGTCCATGAAAGTTACCACAGATTTATTTAGCCAAAAAGAAGTATACACTCTGAAGGCAGTGGGAATATTGCAGAGTGAAACAGATCATGGTCTGAAGTAAGTTTTTCTGTCGAGTTCAGTGTGTAATCAAGGTGGGTGAATTAGGATCTATGGTCCTGGAATCTGTCAAGCTTTCTTTTTAGCAGGCTTATTCAGTTCCAGCACAAACCATTTGAGTGTATTTACAGTTTAGAGATATGTACTCATTTACCAGTGCTATTTCCATGAGGTTGTCCATCAGTAATATTTGCATATCTTTAGTATAGGAGGAAAAGCCTATGCCAATTTAGAAATGAAGTCATGGCTCAATGTATGGACTTATTGTATCTTTGACTCTTACAAATTTTTGGAATGAGTTTCCTGGAAGTGAAGAAATAAGATCAATGGTGAAAAAAAAATACCATTGTAACCATGGGTAAGGTTGATTGTCCTGAAGCTGCAGGTTTTTTTTAAGTACAACTTTAAAATTACAACTTTCCACATCTTCTTTCTATCTGTCTTCATTTCTTCTATGCTACCTTGAACTCAGTAGTTATTTTCTCCTTTGGAACCCTGGAACAATAATACCATATCTCCTTACCTAGTTTCCTTTTTGATTTATATGCAATCAAATACATAAGTAAATGAGTTTGGGCAACCATAAACTATTGCATCATTTCATTTCACTTATTTTATTTTATTCAGTATTAGCATTGAGGTTGTTTGGAAAAAGAAGCTTTTCTGCAAATGCTGTGGGGTTCCAAAAATGAGTAGGTCCATTAACACTTCAGTTCCACTGGGGCCCAGGATGGAATACTCAGGAAATAATGGAAAAAGAGCACACAACATGAGAATGGTATTTGGGTTAATGCTTTCATGCCGCTACTCCCAGAGGAAGGCAGAGTGGCCCAGAGTGACGTTCCCTGAAAAAAGAAGAGGGATGCCAGGAGGACTCTAAAGACTAACAGGAGCCAGGGGAGAATGACTTACATTTCCTGTATACATCGCTGAGATTGATCCTATTGGCTTCTCATGGAGTCCTACTAGCAAAATGGTGATATCATTGAAGTAAGGTTTTACTTTGAGCTCTTTTCCCTTTCACTTCCTCCAATTCTGTCAAATTGAGACTTAGAGGAAATTATCAGTATCTTCATGAGATTAGTGTCACACCCACAGCATGTTTGCAATTTAAAGAGTTATATCCACATAAAAAATTACAAAGACCTAATTTTTTACAGTAACATAGTAGGAAACAATGACAGCCTAGAGAGGTCTTTACTGATTTTGTTCAAATTAAAGTTATCCACTGAGCAATGTCCATACTGTATATGAGAAGACTCGGCTTTCCTTAGGATGGGGAGAAAAGTGGAACAGGAAGCTTCCGCACTAAGACTTTGTTTTTGGCCTTTATCTTATGACTGGTCCATAGAAAGGTCAAAGTTCTTTGGTTTGAAAATAAAATAAAACCTTCATGCAAACTCCAGAAAGTCTTTGCCTGTGTTAGTCATTGCATTTGCTCAGTCAGAATTCATTTTCTTCCGTACCTACATTTGATTTCAATTAAAAAAAAAGACAGCTTGCTTAATCTTTCCCACAAACTGATACGGTGTATACCTGAGTGAACGGGACAATTTTCCTTATAAATTATGTATAAAGTCCTCAACTGCTACCTCTCTCTTCTCTAAGAAAATTCAATTTCTCCCAGCTTATTTTTTCATGGTTCTTGGGATATTCATTTCAGATTTTCCACTCATTTTTATAAATGTCTTATTTATTCAAGTTCTTCATAGAGGAAAGTAATGCTGTGCATTGCTGATTTTATTACTCTGGACAGGTTACAATATTTTCTCAGAAGCCAAAATACTAATTGATTTTAAAGTTTCTCTAAATGTTGGAAAGCCTTCCTGCCACAGACTTGTGAGGAGGAAGTGTGGCATTATGGGAAGTTCTTGGCTCTACTACCTGGTAGGATTCTGACATTTTTCTTTCTTTCTATCTTTCTCATCCTTTAAATCTCTCTAGAACTTAGCCTCCACTGTCTATAACATGGCAACCCTTTGACTGCTACCAAGGAGAAGATCTCAATGGCTCTTTCGGTCCTCAGTTGGGCTTTGTTCTAGAACATTTGTCTGTGGCTTCTCTGGAAACTTAGATATCTGTCATGAACTCACACACAGCTTTCCTTGACATATTTTGATTTGGTGATAATCCCTAGCCACAGAAGTCCAAAATGAATGAGTAATAAACTGCTGTCCTTCACTCCAGGGTCCAAGTCTTCTTTAACCATGATTCTGAGATACAAAAAAGAGTAACAAAAATAAAACCTGACTCTTTCCTCTCCTCTGATAGTCAGGAAAGACTATGATCTGATTGGCTATGGTCATGCTCCTATGACTCACTTCTTGCCTAGTCATAGGGAGCTGAGGGTGGTGAGGTTCAGGGTCTTGCTAACATCCCTGGTAGGGTTTCAATGGCCACCTTCCAGGCTAACCTGACAGAGACTATAGCTCCAGTAGCAAGTTGACTTGCTTTCCAGATTTCTACCAGAAGGTGCTATTGGTGCCTTTCTGGGAAGAACTGAGGAATCCACTGCAGCAGGGCAAAGACTGGGGAGGGATAGAGGCCGATGGTTGATATCTCTGAAATTCCTAATACCTGGGAGTGTGTAATCAACACACTCCCCATTGGAGATTCCTAGAAAGGAGCAGTCATCACAATTGCAGCCCTGCCAGGTTCATGGAAACATGTAGCATCAATGAAGCTGCCACTTTTCCGGAAGTTCTTCCTACTTGTAATGATGGTGGCTGCAGGTGTCCCAGATGTACCCAGGTGCTGTAGGAGACATCTGCCTTGGCCAAGACAGGCTTGAAATTTGGACAAATTTGAGGTTTTCTTTCCTGGTGGCCACTGTTGACTTTGCCCTGTAACCTCCAGATGATTCTGTCCCTGTGTAATTCCTTTGGAAGTTCTCAAGCAGGTAGGTCCTTGAAATGTACAAAACTGTACAACTATATAAGCAATTTTCTCTCACAGTTCTCTTCAGGAGACTGATCTCCTGTTCTGCTCCATAGGCCCAAATAATAAAGCCTTGCCCTGATAAGTTACTCACAATTCTTATTTCAGTTTGTATGGGCAGAGCAGGTCAAATTAAAAGAGCACTAGAGACTGCTAGTCCTCAAGCATTCTAGAGCCCAGATGTAGATACTGGCTGTGATGCTTTCAACTGATAGCAAAAACCAGGGGGACTAAGCAGAAACCAGTGGAGACCTTCAAAAAATACTAAAGAGAAAGTAGAAGCTGCTGAAACAGCTTCAGACAGCTGCTAAAAGGTGATTTGAAACCAGCTGCTGAGAAGATGACAGACAAACTTGAAACTGCCAAGAACTGTAACACTAGGGACCACAGGTAACTTCCCCTCCTGGCCCAGAACCTCTAATAGAGCTGTACTTTATAGATTTGAATTTCCATTCAAACTGAGCAGACAAACCCTTAGCTGGCTGGCTCGGGCATAGGAATCTTTAAGGTCATAGGAATCTTCAAGGTCATAGGAAACTCCTGAAACAACTTGGAGAATAGGGTGCAGGATAGTATGAATGATTCTGTGGTCTGGACTTTCCAGAAAAATATAGCTGGGCATTTCACTCCTTTGTCAGGCTATAAAATGTCTTTTCTTCCTTGCTCCTGAACTTTTACAAAGACAAACAGATCAAGAACAATGAGCACACTATCTTCATGGAATATTTGAGTCATGAGCCCAGACCTGTTTTATTACTAAAAAGTAAGACTCAAATCTCCATGGATAAGCTAGGAATCGTGGCCCCAGTGAGATTTTTCAAGCTAATATACTGATTCATAAACCTAGTGAGTCAGATAAGTCAGAAAGTTGAAGGAGGGTTTAAAGAGTTGGGTGTTAAGAAGAGCCAACAAGAGAAAAGAAGTTGAATAAATAGGTTTCAAACCAATCTAAATGTACTTAAAATAAATTCACATAAATCTAAAAGAACTTTAAAATATTGTCAATGTGACAATGAAAGTGTTACTTCATTCCATGACTGCTTTCTTTCCATGTTAGACTACTTCCTGTCTCAGTTTACCCTCAAAGTGTTCTTTGTGAATGGTATAGAGTGGAGAAGAGAAAAGGAATGAATTTAGAGTCTTCAGGGCTAATCTATCTCAGTCATCAGTATACTGATAGTGGGAAATGTTGTACGGATGACACACAACTTCAGGGAACAGGACCCATGAAAGGGACAGTGGGAACAGATATGGGATGGAACCATTCTCTGCATTCTCTTGAGTGCTGATTTCTTTTAATCCTCGCTACTTGCTGTGTATCAAAAATTTGCAATTATATTCTCTGGAAACAGAAGTACTTTTCTGAGGCTGTGAGTATGAATGTAGTTCTAAAAGGACACAGGTTATTCTATTTCCTAGGCTTAAAAAGATGAGAAGAAACACTTTGAAGTTCAGCATGGAGCAGTTAAGTTATATTTTAAGGAAGATTTTTCCTGACAGTGAGGATTCTATGGTATAAAACAGGGTTTTAGAATAGCTACAGGAAAACAAAGGTGGTGTACGTCTCATTTGCCCCTGATATTTTAGCTGCAGGACTACTGAAGGTGGAAGAGAAAAGGACATGGTCATCCAGGTGAAGATTTGTCATCCACAGGTTTAAGCACAATCTAAAACCAAAACCACTCTCTGAAGTAGTTTGGGGTTTGAAGATAGGGGCCACCCCTACTTCTAGATTCTATAAGAGTTCTCCCAGATACTGACATGCACATAGTAAGTGCTTTTGAAAGGTTTGTCGAACTTGCATCTAGGTGATTTTGAGCAACAATAGATGGTGAGCTTCATCACATTAAACAGAATAAGCCCAGCAAGATATGTAATTGATATTGGAGGCAAAATGCAAGCCACTGTGTTCACATAGCCTTCTTCTATAGAGCAGCTGATGGAAGGCTCTCACTCTGAAGATATCCTCAGACATATCCCCCAGTTCCAAATTCTACAAGATTTCTGAAGAAGTCTTGAAATGAATGGGGCAGGAGGCTCAGCAGCACAATGATGCTAACACTTCTTTGCTGCCTTTTAAGTCATAGCTCAGTGGTCTTGCCCTTTCCTATTTCATGGATTTGCCTTCTCCATTTGTTCTTAGTTGATTAGGAAATTGCTGAACACAGAACTTCCTCCGGTCCATAAATATCACCCAAGTTACACAGCATGAGGGAAGAGCTGCTATTTGTTTGGTTCACTGACTTTGGGATTTTTGCAAATAAGAGGATTTGAAAGGATCTAATGTGGGCATATCATCAGGTAAATGGTTAGAGTCACATTCTTCCCTTGGGGTTTTCATTGAAGTTAGTGAAATAGATGATGTACTGGGGCATCCAAGGACACAAATGAGTCCTCTGTTAGTAACCAGAAGCCACAGCATAGAGGGTGGGCCTCACTTTCAAGCATGCAGTCTCACTTTGTATTTCAGAATTTCCAATTGTTATGCTCTACTGTGCAACATGGGTTCACCTCCTAGAAGAGTTTAGTAAAGGAATTGTTGCTTTTGGCAACTCTGTCATGTGTTTCCTTACTGGAAGATAGTAAGCTTTTGAGATATAGCTGGATTTGGGGCTGACGTTCAGAATGGATG
>PVIR01011370.1:0-47452 GCA_004026965.1 Petromus typicus
TTGAAGGAGGATCATGCAACAGACTCAAAACCCAAAAGCCAGCTAACCCTGGAAGATATTTCTGTGTAGTCATTTCTAAGGATTCTCAATACTAGCAATAAAGCTACCTACCATTAGAAATTTACTATCATGAATGCAGGAATTAAACTAAAAAGTATTTTAAAATGATAAGACATGGTAACAAGATGCAATGCCAGACATTCAGCTCTTCAAAGGCCATGGGGCGTTAAGGTAGAACAGTACAAAAGCTACCCATCTGATTTCTCTGAAGTGGCAACAGTGGAAGTAACAAAGCAGATGAGTGAGACTTTAGAAAAAATTAAATCAGAAATAGTTTCTCAGAGCAGTACAGAAGTGATAACCATACTGAAGAATATGGTTAGTGAATCTAGAGTAGATACAGATTTAAAAATTGGAGAAGCTTAGGAAACTGATGGAAATCATGAATGCCCAATGTAGGAAAGAAATGGAAACTATGAACCAGATTCAAACAGATATCTAGGAAATTAAAAATTCCATTGAAAGAATATGCATTAGAATGAACCAGTGTGAGGACAAAATATCATAGCTAGAATATCAGATCTAGTTAGCAATCATTAAAAGAAAAAATATTAAAAATAGCAAGGGATAATGAAAAAATAATCCAAAGCTAGATGATGCAGAGAAGAATAACATGAGATTGATTGGAGCCAATGAAAAAGTAGGAAATAGGACAAATGACATTAAAAAATAAAAAACCTTTTCACAGAAGTAATGGCAGAAAACTTCCCAAGTATAGAAAAAGAATTTCACATATAGATAATTGAGGCACATATGACTCCAATTAGCCATGATCAAAAAAAATTTACCAAGGAATATAATAGTAAAGATTCCAGAGATTCTGTAAAAGAAGTGAACATTAAAAGCGGTTAGAGAAGAGAAACAAATAACCTACAGATAAAGCCCATTAGAATTACAGCAGACTTCTCAACACAAGCCCCAAGGAAAGCTTGGAGGAAAGTATTTTAAACCCTCAAAGAAAACAGCCTCCAACCCAGATTGATGAATCCTGCAAAACTGCCTTTCACAATTGGTGGAGAAATAAGATACTTCCATGACAAAGAACACCTGAAGAAATTCATGACCCTCAAATCAGTGCTCCAAAATGTTCTAAAGGACATTCAATGAATAGATAATAAAGAATACAACTCTATGGACCCCAACAGAATGAATCCACTAGGCAAGGCAAGCAATTAAACATGGGGGAAAAAGGAACCAACAACAGGCAAATAACACAAAAAGGATAAGTCAATATATATCAGTTGTAACCATCCACATAGATCTTAGTTCACCATTCAAAAGAAACAGACTCACAGAATGGATCAAGAAACAAAATCCAACAATATGATGCATATGAGAAACACATCTAACTCAGACAGAAGTTTATAGATTGAAAGTCAACTGATGAAAAACAATATTCCATGTAACAAGAACCCAGAAGAAGGCAGGAATAGCTATTCCACTTGCAAGTAGTGTGGATTTCATGCCAAGACTGATCAAGAGTGATGAGGGAGGATACTACATCCTTATTAAGGGAACAATTCAAAAAGAAAAGAAAAAAATCATAAATATATATGAACCAAGTAGCAGTGCACTCAACAATATAAAAATTAATGAAAAAAATGGACATGAAAAATACAATAAACACCAATACAGTTGTAACAGAGAACCTCAATACTTCACTGTCACAAATAGACAGATCATCTAGACAAAAACTCATAAAGACATATCAGAACTGAACCACACTTTTAAACAATGGACTTAATTAATATCTACAGAGTGTTCCATCCCACAACATCAGGATACACATTCTTTTTAGCTGTGCATGGGACATTCTCCAAAATAGAACATATACTGGCTCATAGAATATATAAAGGAATATGCATAGTTAATGTAAAGGAATTGAAATTATTCCATGTATATTATCAAACCATAGTGCAGTGAAATTGGATATCAATGGCAAAAGAAAGTGCAAAAGCTTCATAAACACATGGAAATTAAATAACATCCTCTTGGAAAACCAGTGAGTCACAGGAAAAAAAAAAGAAGAAATGAGACAGTTTCTACAGTTTAATGACGTGAATACAAAATGCAAGAACTTATGGGATGCAATGAAAGCATTCCTGTGACAGAAATTTAGAGTGGTGAATTCCATGTCAAAATAACAGAGCAAGCTCAAATAAATAACCTAATATTGATCCTCAACTTCTAGAAAAAGAACAGCAAGTCAGGCCCAAGGATTTATAGGGAAGGAAATAATGATGATCAGAGCAGAAATTAATGTAATGAAGACTAAGATAACAATGCAAAGAATCAATAAAGGAAAGAGTTGGCTTTTTGAAAGATTGAAACACCTTTAGTCAATCTTATAAAAAAAGGAAAGAAAAGACTAAAATCCATGTTATTAGGAATGAAAAGGGTATAATCACAACAGATCCTGCAAAAATGCAGATCATTAATACCTACTTTGAGAGCCTGTACTCCAATAAGATCAAAAACACAGAAGAAATGGACAAATTCCTACATAAATAAGGATTATGAAAAGCTAAATGACAAACCAGAAATCAACCAATAATACATGCTGATAAGGCTGTGAGAAGCAAGGAACCCTGCTCCACTGTTGGTGGAAGTGTAGATCAGTAAGTACTCTGGATATCAATGTGGAGATTCTTCAAAACTCTAGGACTAGAAGTTCATTTGACCCAGTTATTCCCTTTCTTGGTATCTTCCTGAAAGAATTAAAAGCATCATACCACAGCAATTTATGTAACACCATGTTTAGAGTAATACATTTTGTAATAGCTTAATCTTGGAAACAGCATAAATGCCCAACAGTCAATGAATGGATAAAGAATATGTGGGCTTTTTTTTTATACAAAGAGTACTACTCTGCCATTAAAAAAAAAGATAAATGAGACATTTCTAGGCAAATTGACACACCTTGAAACTGTAATTTTTAAACATATAAACACATATGTTTAAATATCACATTGTTTCTTTGGTTTGCAAAACCCAAAAGGGTAAACAAGGACCAAAATGTATAGTAAATATTGGGAAATAGGAAGAAAATATGCAAATAGGGAGAGATACAAGGGAGGGGGAGGGGAAAGGAAGAAATGGGGAAAAAAAGTATAGAAGGAAAAATGGAAACAAATCTTTTATAAATAAGGGGGAGAAAAGGGGTTAAAGAGAAAGAAAAAGAATGGGAAAAAAGAAGAATCAAAATGTAAATGCATAAATTTCCTATGATGAATGTTACCATTATGTATATCTAAAATGTACCAATAAAAATGATATTTGAAAAAGAAATCAAAAAATAAATAAAACTTTCCTGCTTTAAGTTGTATGTGTCAGGTATTTTGTTCCAGAAATAGGTCATCCTCATCTTCCCACCGCACTGCAAAGCCCTGAGAGGGAACGCTCAGGACCAGAACTCGTCTTTCTGAAGCAAGTCCTTCCTTACTGGTTTTTGTTTTTTGTTTTTTGTTTGGTTTTGTTTTTCAGTCACAAAGTCTCTTGGGAGGTTGTTAGCAGCTGTGACTGTTCCCCCACACATATAATTTCACTTACAATTTCAGGAGTTTCATAGACCTCTGATGTCCAAGAGTGAGAGTTCAGGGACTTTATGTTAAGAATCTCTGCCCTAGAGATTTGCTCACATCCACTTTTCCCATCTTTAAAATCAAATCTTTCTGCTGCTCTAAAAATAGAAACCATATCCACAAAGAAATTACTTTGCAGCCGGAAGCAAAGTGGAAAGAGATAGAATTTACTTTCCTACCTGCAGATAGCACTGAACTCTCTCTCCCAGGAAAACTGCCCTACTTGGGAGGGAGGGGGAGGCCTGCCCTGTGCATGGGAAAGTTCCTTCTAAATCATGCCTGTTTTTCTTCGAACCTGTCTTCCTTATTCAGATCTACTGAGTAAAAAACAAAGCGCTCATCTTGTAAAGAGATGAGGATGGCCCTGCTCCTTCCCCCCAAGTGCCTTCAGGGAAAATATACAGTCTCCAACCCATTATCAAAGTGAGTTCATTTACAATGCATTTGCTCAGAAGGACTGGAGTCCTGGCCTCCACTAACCCACTGCTGTGTCCGATAAGACCCAGAGAAGCAAGAGCAGAGAGGAAATGGGCAGCCTGAGATCTCTGGCAGAATCCTCGGGGAAAGAGGAGAATTTTTCAACACTTTGTCTCCTTTGCCTAAAGAGGTGGTGAATTATGACTGAGAAAGATGGGAAATGGGGGGTTTTCAGGTCTTTCCTAGAAGGGACTGCCATGAGGATAATCTTGTCCCACAGACCGGCTGTCATTAAAGCTCAATCTTAGTTTGGGAACTGTTAGTCAGATGATCATCTTCACAAAGACTTAGTCAACGGAATGAGGTAAATGATGTTACATTATTCTGAATTTCAGCTCTTCAATGACTGCAGCTTGAAAGCTTTGAAATGCCTTACAAAATAAACCCACAGAGGTCCTTTTCTGAAGCATGATTAAGTCAGAGAATAATAAAGCTCCCTAGACCAGAACTAACATCTCCTCAAAATTCTCAAATTCAAATGAAAGCATGACAGACTATGTCTTCCCAAAGCAAATATATTCATTAAGCAATAAAAAGCTGGTAAATATAAAACTCTATATATTAGTCTGATCAGAGGATTTGGACAGAAATTGTTCCATTGATATCTTTCTGTTGGGTTTGCAGTTTATCTATGTGGGAGTTGTCAGGACCCTTCAATAAGCTGTAAACCTTCCTAACAGAGTTAGAATTGTACAATCAATAAACCCAAGGAAAAACACAGTACATTCCCTGAAGGACGTAGTGAGTGAAAAGCAGAATCAACACATTGACTGTTCATATCTCTGCCCCCTTTGCGCCCCAGGATAGCAGGAAGTTTGTGGGAGCACAGGGTCTAACAGCCTGCAGCCCCACAACCCTCTCCACTGATCTCTGCTGGCCACGTGGAGTGAAGGCAGTTTGAGATTCCTTCCTTCCCTCAACTAACAGCACTGAGAGAAAATCCACCAGCTCCCCCAGTCCCTGTCTCAGTCAGTTCCGGATTCTGCAGCCTAATATTAAATACTATGGACTGGAAGGCTGAAATAACAGAAATTTATACAGGAAGCCCGGCAGTGTGAGGGTCAGAGTGCAGTGTTTGGTGAGGGCCCACTTCCGGTTAGCAGATGGACATATTCTCTTGCGACCTCATCCGGTGGGCTGCAGAGAGGGACGAAAGCTCTCCAATGTCTCCACTTATGAGGAGACTCCTCCCATCAGGAGGGCTCCGCTCTCATGATGTAATTACCTACTTCCCAGCTACTTTGGAAATTAATTTTAACATATGAATTTACTCATAGCAGTTTGTGGCAGATTTAAATCCTACTAAAATGGCGGCTTCTACCATTATATAATTCATACTTTTCTCTATCCCAAACTGTTGAAGAATAATGTTAATGATCCTTAAGAAACCAAAGGTGGTCAAACAGCTCACCCAAACAAATGGGTTAAAATATTCTAACTATTCTTTCTCATCAGGTGACTTAAATTTTTCACGGTAGGAGTGTTTTGAGAAATTATAATATATACATTTTTGTAATAGTGCCCCTCTTCTTTTTGTTTATTGTTTTTAAATTTAATCTTTATTGGTACATTATGAATACACATCATCATCACACTCAACATTGAGAGTTTGTACCAGAATATGACACGACTTGATTCTCACTTTTTCCTCTTTTCATTTTTGTGTGGTCTAGATTAAAATAATTGCTTTGGTAATACTGTTATTTTAAACAGTGACATAATGAAAGAAAAATGAAAGATTTGGAAAACATATTACAAGTTCACGAAGTATAAAGATTTTGGACAGGAATTATACTATTCCAACATCACAACACACAATAATTTCGGTTTCCTTTAAGTAACTCCCAGTGAGCCACACGTATGGTAACAGAGTTGACTCAGATTGGGCCAAAGCAATTCAGACATGTCTGTGGCATCAGAAGTAATTTTTAAAGGATTCATCACCCAGGGGCAGGGGCTTGTGAAGGAAGGGCTTCCGGCCAATACACAGGTGTGATCCTTGGAGAGATCTTTTAAGAGGGAGGTGTGTGTTCCCGAGACACAGATGAAAACAGCACTGAGATTTCATCTCACTCCACAAAGAATAGCTGCTCTTAGAATTAGCCAGCAACAAATGTTGGTGAGGCTACAGAGAAAAAAGAACCCTCCTCCACTGCTGATGGGAGTGTAGACTCATACAATCTCTGTGGAGAAAAGTTTGGAGATTCTTCAGAAAACTAGGATAAGAGGTCTCATTTGACCCTGCTATTCTTCTGCTAGGTATATACATAAAAGAATTAAAAGATTTGTATCACAGAGACATATGTGTACCCATGTTGACAGCAACTCAGTTTGTGATTGTTAAATCTTGGAAACAACCAAAATGTCTATCAACCAGAAACTGGAGAAAGAAGATGTGGTTCTTTTATAAAATAGAGTATTACTCTGCCATAAAAAACGATAAGATTGAGGCATTTATACTCAAATAGATGTACCTTCAGGACGTTCTCACAAGTGACATAAATAGATTATAGACGTGTAAATATTATATCTTTTCTCTGGTATGAGAAAATGGAGATGTAAATGAGTTCTAGAATATGTAGTAGGTATTGTGAAATACAAAATATTTAAAAGGAAATGGGATAAGTAGAGGAAAGTAATGAGAGGGAAAATAATGTGTGGTAATAAAAAAGGAAACAAAGCTTATGTATATAGGGGGTGAGGGGTTGTAGGGTGGGTAGGGGAATGGGAAAAATGAGAATTAAGCAGTGTCATATACTCATACAAATTCTCAATGTTGAATGCGATGATGATATGTATACATAATGTATCAATAAAGATTTAAATTTTTTTTAAAGATGAGAGATGTGTTGAAGATATCTTTGCCAAGAAGCTATCTTTGGCCTGTGTAACAGATGTTCAGAATCTAGACTGGAGGTCATCCTCTGACTGTGCTTGAGAGAGAGTTCCCCTAGTAAACTACCCTTTCATTGGAGGGAAGGACAAATTTCTCTGGCCACTTAGGTTAGTAATGAGGAGATCAGAAGTAGATGAGAAAATTGGGTTTTGTTCCCTTCTTAGTAGTATTCACAAAAGTCCTTACCCCTAGAAATACTGGAAAGGACAACCCAACTCTGTTAATAACCAAACTCATAGTCTGAATATGCTAATTAAAGAACTGAGAGCTTTGGGGATACCATATCTTTTTAGTGGGAGAGATGAGACTCTAGAGAGTTACTGGAAAACTCGTTCTCTAGGACCTATCCACTTGCCACATTGGAGATGGAAATCTTCAGGGAATAATGATGACCCAGGAGAAAATGTTCTGGGATCAGACTGGGCTTGGGACTGTGCATGGCCTCCCACCCAACCTTCAGAACTCTGTCTATAAATGTATCTCCCTTCTTCCTTTTTGCACAAAGTAGGGAATCTCTGAATAATTACCACTGAGGCTATGGGCTAAATGGGTTACTTACCTAAAGAGCTTCAAGAAATTTCTCCTTAAGAAAACAAGTCTGTAATGTGTTCATTTTGAGAAACTTTAATACTTTTGTGTATTCATTAAAGTAAGTTTCCAACTTACTAACAAGTTCTGTTCTGGAAGAACATTTGTCAGTTGGATATGTCCAACAGTGAGTCTTATATCTCTGACACAAATATAAAACATTAGGCACAAACAAACCAAATACACAAATACTATATACTAACGCACTGTACAGTAAACACACAGCAGCACAACTCAGACAATATCCAGCAAATATTGATAATGTGAGGTCCTTTGGTACCTGTGAAAGTTAGCAATTTGAATGTAAGTTATGGACTTACTGTACATGTACTTGCCAAGCACAATCAATCAGTCAATAAAATTAAATCTTCCCCTCCCAATCATCAGTTTTGGGTAATTCCAATTTAGTTAGCTAGAACAACAAACAAAAACTTTTAGAGAAGGTGTGTTTGGTCTTACCTAATGGCTATTCCTATTTAAAATTCTAAGTTTGCACCTAAAACCACTAAGTACCAGGTTCTTGCTTTGTATCGACATGGTCTGGAAGCAGACCTCTATGTGTCAGGACAGGACCAGAGCAGGTTGTACGGAGATCTTAGTATAGAAGGGAAAAAATTTAGAACACTCTGATAATTGGGACGCAGGCTGAATGAAGTCAGATATTTTACATAGGGTTGTCAGTGTCTCCTAAAATGCTTCACAGAGAATGAGCAAACAAATGGGTACTGAATGCTACTGCAAAAGAATAGGAGAAGACAGAAATGGGGGGAAAAATAGAAAGGAAGGAATAGGGTCTAATAACAAGACTCACATGGAGGACTGGATCTTTCTCATGATTATCAGCCCACTGGAAAGAAGAGACAGGGTGAGGCTTTAAGTAAACCCTTACACTTCGAAACTGTTGTGAGTGAATGGGTATAGCAGCATCGCTTACTACATGTGGAAACAGCCCACACGTCCATCAGCTGAGGAGCTGGCAAATGGATACGGCACACCCAAACCTAGAACACTAGTGGGTGGTAACAAATGATGAAGTACAGATACACGCTACAATATAGACACACCTCCAAAAGGGAAAAAGAACACTATTCTATGACCCCATTTGTATGAAATGTTCAGAAAATGCAAGCTCATACAGAGCAGTGAGCTGCAGATGGCAATGGGGCCTGATGGCAAATGGACACTATACTGGGGATGGTGGTGAGAAGAGTGTATAATCAGATTGTGGGGATAGTTATGCCGCAGGAGACTAGGGGGTGGCCCGCCAGCTGGGAAGTGGCTGTGATTCCTCAAGTACAGAAAACCTGGACTTGCGTAGAAAAGCAGTTAAAAGCCCGACACCTGGGACCAATCAGAAGGTGCTATTTTCTATTCTCGCGAGAACTCAGGCAGGTTTTTGAGAGGACAGCCTACATCTAACCTCAGTTTGAGGGGAGGCAGATAGAAAAAGTAGTGGCCCTTAAATTGATACTTAAGGTCATCGTTTCTCTCAGAGGCCACTCTGATCTTTACAGTGCACTTCTTTCCCTACTTCTAACCAGTCTGCACTCTCTGCAGAGTATATTTCTTTTTCTACCTCTAATAAACATAAAACTTTGTTTCCTTTCTGATTCATCTTGACAGTTCTTTGGTCAGAATAGCGAAGGCCTGGAAAGAATCTTTAGGAATCCCTAGACATGGAGAACCTGATATCAGTTGCACAATTCTGTGACTTAAGAATAGGTGGTTTTATGGTATGAAAGCTATGCCTCAATAAATGTGTTAAAATTACTATCTGTGTTGTGATTATTCTGCATTAACTGTCTGGGAAGTGTCTCCTACTGTATGTGCGCGGTTATGTTTAGTTTTGCTTTCTTTTTCTCATTAGGCAGCAACAATGGGTTCAGATACTGGTGTTATAATTAAGGAAGTGAACTCCCAACACCCCGAGGCCCCTTGGCGCTCACCGCCACATCATCTCGGAAGGCACGGCTCCTTCTGTAGGTGTGAGCCCGTCACAGTTCCCTCTGGTCCAGGGAGGGCTTGGTAGGACACTGGAGGAGGTGACACCTGATGTCAAGGACTAGGAATGCCGAGCACTGGTGCAAGGGCAAGGGTGACTCCTCAGGTGGGAGGAAACGGGAGGAAGTTCTGGGAAATAATATCAGTAAGATCAAAGAGACATAATAACTCAAGCTAGCATAAAAGTTCTACATCCTTCATCCACACGCTTTCCTCAAGGCAGATGGTTTTGAATTGCTGTGAACAGCTCATATTTGCATAATGACTTTCTTAGTTTTTTTTTTTTTCTATAACCTCCAACTAATTAGTCTAGAATAGGGCTGTTATTTTCAGTCCACCCCTCCCTTCAGAAAATGGTGTGAGCATAAATAATATCTTCCTGGGCCCACGCAGGTGTCAACCCAATGTGGCTGCTCCCCCAGGAAGCTGAGCAAAGGTTACACCTAAGCCACAGAAGGAGAAGACAGGGAGGCACAGGCTCCCAGGGAAAGGACAGCCAAATAAGAGTCCAGAGGGGAAATCAGGAACCAGGTGATCCTATCAAAGCAAGTGGGAAAACCTTGCTTATCACGACCAGAAAAATTTACAAACATAATACAAAAATTACAAATTATTATTACAAAATAATACAAAAATTCACAAACATAATTTTCTCTGATGTGAATCAACACAGGATGGACTTATCACCATGCTGTGTGGCC
The DNA here is from genome assembly GCA_004026965.1 of Petromus typicus. Lineage (NCBI taxonomy): Eukaryota > Metazoa > Chordata > Mammalia > Rodentia > Petromuridae > Petromus > Petromus typicus. The sequence goes on from PVIR01011370.1 coordinate 10,305, forward strand.
TGAAAACACTCTTTATCGACATATCTTGGCTAGCACTCAGCCTCATTTAGATGCCAGGCTACCAATGGTAGCAATCTCATTTTGACTGCCATGACTTTTTGTTTTGCTTTCGTTTCATTTATTTATTTTTGTTTGTTTATTTGTTGTGCAGTACTAGGGATTCAACTCAAAGCCTTCTCACTGAGATACATCACTCCCCTTTTTTATTTTTTGTTCTGCAACAAAATATCTTTAAATTAGTGGGCTTGATTTTGCAATCCTCCTGCCTCAGTCTCCCACAGTGCTGAGATTTAGATCATGCACTACTATGCTGGCATGTGTACCTTATCAAGGTTTTATAGTTTTACCCTAGAGTACAGGTGATCCAAACTGTGGAACCTGTACTGTGACATGGGGAAGCTTGTTTGGTTGTTTGACGGTTGGGTGTGTGTTCCTGTTTTTCTGGCAATAGCCATGAATGTGATCCAGCAGTCAGAAGGAATTAATCCTGCTACCAGACAAGGGAAATCATTTACTTGATTAAATTTTCTAAATCTGTCTTTAGAAAAATTTTATTTTTCATTTTACTCCAGATTGGGTTTATAGCACACTTTAGATTTAACTAGACAGTATGAACTATTTATAAAGGTCCTGAACATGGCCTAGAAATTCAGATTGTTAAGAAAATATGTACACAAAAATAAATTAGTAAAAAAGTTTTAAATAATATTTGCATTTAGAATGTCCTCACTACACAGCATTGAGACTCCCGGCACTGTTACACGCTTTTGGCAAACAAAAGTTGTCGCCATCAGGATGTAGACAAGATAAGATCAGCGATGTTTCCAAGCCTTCTGTTCCGTGTCATGGTAAGGAAGAGTGCAGGACTATGAGCAGAATTCCATTCTGTAGCTTGTAAAATCGTAGTGTATCTTTCTTTATCTGATTTTGGTTACGCATATACCCTGGATTGCACAGAGAGAAGGTCGGAACATTCCACCCCCAAAATGTGGTACTTTGGCATATTGGTTATTTTGAGCTGAAGGAAAATTGAGAAACAGCAGATATAAGATGGACCTTCTGGTCTCCCCCTTTCTGTCTAGATGCACAGCATCGATTTCTGGTGAAAAGCTACTCTTTCTGCACCAGGAAGAGGAGAACAATCTTATTATTGGATGTGGAGAGCCAACACCAAAATAAATCTGTTCACCCAAACCTATTGCAATAACCTGTATCAGCTGTCTGTTTCCTCTGATATTTCCTCATCACTCTACTGGCCCATCCTAGACCCTTTTTCCAATTGTCTTGTTATGTCTCCTGAATTCACCATTGTTTGTTAAAGTGGTATATGAGCTTTTGAGCCTCTTTGCTTTGAGTCTTCATTCATTATGTAGTAAAGTCTCCATATACTCGTAAAGCTTCCCCTCTGTTGATCCTTTTTTTGTCAGTTTAATTCTCAGGTCACAGCCATAGAACCTAAAAGGACAGAGGAAAAAATCATTCCCGTCCTATGTTGTGGCTCTTAAATTTTCAAACCAGCTATTAGTATGCCTTTAAATTATCCAAGGATTCTTGAGAAGCACACAGTTAAAGTAAGTAGTGATAACAAATTATCTGTAGTCCATTTACTCTTTGTTTTTATTTCTATACAGACAGAACAGGTCAAAGCCTCCAACCCTTTTTAGATTGGAACACATTTGTAATTCTCTAAGACGTCCTCAGTCTGGAATAAACCACATCTGCAGTTTATCAGACATTCTTTAGAGGACATGAATTTTCCTTCTTGACTGGAAGAATTTTGTTTTTGTCTGTCCTAATATTGTCCACTTTAAGGTAAAATATCACTAGAGATATCCAGAGTGTCATTATCCCCCTCCTCAGAAATGACAGTGATAATTATGCAAAGCTGAAAAAGAATCCTGTAGAGGCAGGGAGGAGAAGCTGTTACACCAGGAGCAGGTTCTGATGGGTGCTTTGTAAGCATCAGTCCTACAGCTCATTAAGCAGAATCACTCACCTACTGGGACCTGGAATAGAGATGCAAATTTTGATTAAAATCATCAATTAGGTCCACCCACATCAGATATCACCCTGAAAGACTTTTTTCACCTGGAAATTTATAAAGGTGAAAAAAGAAATCAAACATTACTCAGCCTATACCATAAAACAGAAAGTAAGTGTCACTTGTGCCAGTGTTTACTGAGAATGATTGCATCTAATAGCAAGTAGCAAGTGATTTTGCCTGACATGAGCTTCTGTTCTGTCTTCCATGGGGAACCACAGAAGGCCTCCCTTGGGGAGCCAGGAGCAGCCTGTGTCCTGGGCTTGCATCATCCTGATCTGCACCCCGACTCACTTCCCACTGGGCCGAGCAGCTAGCTCTGTGCCTAGTGCAGTAGCCGGGCCAGCGTGGCAGCTTCAAGAAGACCAACTGTTGAGATCAGAGGCCTTATGCCTGCCTTTGCTGCAAGTTTCATCTTAAGTGGAGCCTTTCAGATTTGTGCTCTGAACATGTTTGGGTTCCTTTAATGAGTTCCCTGACAAATGCCTGTGTCACTTGTGCTCTGTGATTGGCTTGATCACCTTGGTGCTGATCTGTAGCCATGGGGATGGCTTTAAAAGCCCATGATGGGACGGGGATTTAGCTCAGGGGTTCTGGCTCCTGCCTTGCAAGCCCAAGCTCCTGGGTTCGATCCCCAGTAACCACATACCACAATGCTGGGCATGGAGACTAATGCCCACCAGCAATCAGTACCACATACCACAATGCTGGGTGTGGTGGTTCATGCCTATGATCCCAGCACTCAGGAGGCAGAGGCAGGAGGATTGCTGTGAGTTCGAGGTTTGCCTGGGCTACCATAACAGGTAGAGAGGAGCTTACCAGGTCAGCTTTTTTCAATTTCAAGAGCCTTAAGACATTCATAGGTGGCTGTTGGAGGGAAAATTGATTTCAGAAGTGAGTTTTCTTCTCCAATGTGGTTTTTATTGAATGCACAGGGAAAGCATAACTGTACTTACAAGTGCTTGTCATATCTGGGAATGTGAATGTAACAGCATGTGAATTTCAGTCATGACAGCACTGACCATGTGAGCCCTGAGATGACATGTGTCATTAGGGTGACATAAATTTATCCTATGTGTGGTATATGTGTTAGGAAAACTTTGAATACTAAAACATAGAAAGCTTGGTTAAGAGTATCTTATATGATTAATTTTTTAACTCCCAAAGCTGCAGTGAGCTGCTCAGTGACTGTACCGAGGACCCAGGAGCCCTTTCCAGTGTCCTGCTCAGGCTTCATCAACACGTCGCCTTCTGGTCACAAGAGGAAGGATGTCTCTGCAGCCAGGGTATCCACCTAAGACACAAGAAGAAGGGACCTGAGGCAAGCTCTGTGAGCTTCTCCTCTGTGCCTGCCCTCTCCCTGAATACCATCTTTCCTATTCTTCCCAGTGGATTTCCTCTGTGGCTCATGGGAGAAAATGGGACCAGCTCATGGCCACCATGTGAAAGGGACCGGAAAGCAAGTATCTGATAAAGGGAATGAGATTATCACGGTTGCTTTATGAAAAGGAGGGTCCACAGATCCTGCCCCAGGTGGGAGGTGACTGGCAGCCCCAGTGACGGCTGCCAGGGTCTGAGGTCCATGAAGAGCGCACCACACTACCTGCTCCCCTGGATCTGATTCTGGACAAGAAAGACTTCAGTAAAAAGCTGAGTCTTGTCCTCGAACTCTGAATCCAAATAACACAAGATTAGAACCAGACAAAAGAAGATAAGTGTGTGGGGGCATGGGTTCCTAAAAGTCTGCAAAGTTGAGGTAGATGAGGGAAGACAATAAATGACCAGAGAGAAAGTCGTGTTTGGGGGACTCGAGCATCGCCGAATAGCAGCTCCTGCTTTACCTCACTCCTCTGTCTGCAAACGCCATTTCTCGTATTAGGCAAGATACAAGCGAACAGAAAAGGAAAGCTGATGTTTTACCCGATGGGATTGAGGACGATGTGTCCTGTACTATGATTAAAACACATTTCTTACTTTAAAGACGTAATGTCTTTAGTGCCATTAATTATAAGAAAATTCTATTCGCAAAGAAGGTATTGCTTAGTGCCTGAAGGTAGGAGATCTGAAACCAGACGGGCCTGTGTTCATGTTCAAACTTACCATTACTACCAGCCTTGGTCAAATCACAGTGTTTTTCATGCAAAATGGAAATCAAAGAACCACTTCTCTCGAGTCTTCTATGAGCCTTAAATTAAAGAAGCCAACACACATTAAACATAACTCATTGCCAACATGTGAGGAGCCCTCAGAGTCACCTGTTTCAATACGCTTGCTTTGTTTTTAATAAAATAAAAGAATGTGGGCCTACTTTTTATTGCTAATTATAACAATTCACTTGTGAGATCTTCCTTTGGTTTTGATTTTAATCCAGGCCTGCCTTACATCTTGCAAACTCTTCTTATTGGCATTCTGCCAAGAAAGTATAATTCAAAGAACATTTTGCAGTATATTTTGATTGCAGCACTCTAATTAGACTGTGACTGTATAAAGTCCATGGTAGTAGATTAGACCACAGCTAATGGAGTCCCTGGATTATCCTAGGTGGAATTAGATCTGCAGCTGTAGCCGCTTCAGTTTGCCGTTAACCCTCTGTGCTCCGAGCTAGAGTTTCCATGCGCGATATTCTGGCAACAGCTTGGCAAGCGCTGGCTAATATTAGTCTCTCTCCCAGCCTCCTCAGGCCTCCACCAAGAAAACTTCTCTTGCTCTACGTGGCTTCGTCTCTATCCTCAAATAGTTCCTCCTTTGACACCAAGTAAAATGGAATCACACTGTTGTCCGGAAACATTACTCCATCTTGCCTTCAAGAATACCATGAGAGGGCTGGGGCGTTAGCTCAGTGGTTCCGGCGCCTGTCTTGCAAGTGCAAGGACCCGGGTTCAATCCCCGGTAACCACATACCATACTGGGTGTGGAGACTCACGCCCAGCAGCAACCAGTACCACATACCACAGTGCCGGGTGTGGTGGCTCACGCCTGTAGTCCCAGCACTAGGAGGCGGAGGCAGAGGCAGGAGGATTGCTGTGATGTGAGTTTGAGGCTGAGCTCACGGCCAGCCTGAACCACAAAGCGAGACCCTGTCTCAAAAAAAACCAAACAAAACAAAAGAATACCATGAGAGTCTTTGTCCAATACTTTGTTAAATCTATTGGGTCATATCTGCCTGGTCTAGTGGCCTGGCAATGGCACTGAGGGTAGAAGGGGTGTTTGTTCTTGGTATAGTCCCCTCATCTGTGGACAGTAAGAGTGAACATAACAAGAATCAAGTATTTTGGTGACAACACTGAGAAACAAAACAGATAATTTTTAAAGTAATTCACAGCCTGACCAAACTGAACCCACCTGATCTCCACAGGTCACTATTTCTTTTTAATCTATGAGCTTTTGTGTCTTTCTATTAATAGTTACTTTCTGGAAAATGTCTATGATCTATAAGAACTGTGTGGAGCTTATCTCCATTCCTTCAGCCTCAGAAGAACATCTAGAGATTTGTAAAATATTTGGCCACAGCTAAGCCTGATAGAGGACATTATTCTGTCCACAATGCAATCTAAGCAAAGCCAACTACAACTAAGATCACCTCAAGAGTGTCAGGTACTGAGTGGGCTGTGGATGGTTTTAGATTTTTTTACTCTAGCATTTTTGAGGTGGTCAAATGGTATCTCCCAAAAGAGTTACTTTTATTCCCCTGTAGTAAGTGATTTTAAAAGAAATTCTTTACCAAACATCAGGTCAGGGAAGGTAGAATCGAGAAACCAATGTTATCTGATTAAATGTTGCTCTTTGGTGTAAGCCGTCATCCAAATACCCTTACCCAAAGGGCTTCGAGGCAGAGCAGACATTAGATTTGTGATTGGAAAAGGCAGCAGGTTATTACAGTATTTCCACCCCACGCAGAACTCAGGAAGTATGGCTTGAGATAAAGAATAAAATGTCCCTGGTTGTCTATGATATTCAGGAAAAGGCCAAACCAGGGAGACAGTGAAGAGATGAGTAGTTGGCAGGAGTTCGTAGGAAGGGAGACAGGGACAGGAGCAGGAAGGCATTTTAGGGCCGCAAAACTCCTCGGCATGACTGTTGTGTAGGACACGTATGACTGTCCGTTCGCTCAAACTCAGAGAACCTGTAACACAGAGAGGAGCCCAATATGAGGCATGGGGCTCAGGGGATAATGCTGTGTTGGTGTTGGTTTGTTGATCGTGACAAATGCACCCCTTGGTGGGGGCTCTTGAAAGTGGGAAGGCTGTGCCTGTGTAGGGGCAGAAGGTTCAGTAGATGGACTATCTCTGTATTCTTGACTAGATTTTTCTACCAACCTAAAATTTTCCTTTCTAAGCATGTTCTGAGTGGCTGGCTGGAGTGTGGAGAAGGAAGTAGATGGCTTCAGCAGTGTGCCAAGGCAACCCAGGGCTGTCACCTGAGGCTCAGGCAGAGACCACGTCCCAACAACACGCACGGCCCAGGACAGAACTTGTGTAATGGGCCTGAAAATGTGCCACTCAGATCTCCTCCTAAGGGGGCCTAGCCGATGGCGGCCCAGCTGCTGCTGCTTTGTGTCTACCACACGCTCCATGCTCAATGGTGAGATGAAGGGCTCCGAGTGTCGCATTGTCTTGGGGATCCCTAGGCCGCGTGAGCCTTTGGAAACCTAGTGTAGTCTGAGCTGTTCTTACCTTCCCTGCTTCCTCCCCCCTACCCTACTACAGGTGTTAGTCCTATATTGTCCCCTAAATGCTCTTGCCGTCTTGCTCCCTCCACCAAGAAATCCCTTGCGACTTCAATCCCATCTTGGCACCTGCTTCCTGGAAGACTCAAGTGGAAGACTCAAGTGAATCCAATAGTATTTCTTTCCCTATTGCATGAATGCCATTCCCCAAAGAGATTAAAAACAACAGAAGTTGACTTGACCAAAATGAGAGAAAGATCAAACATATTTCTAATTCCCTAATCAAGACAGTCACCAGTCCCCTTCATGGTCAGCCATAAGGCACTGTGTCTCCCATACTTAAGTTAGGGGAATAATATTGTGTTAGAAGTTGATATAATGGTTTGGAATTTCAGCCATTTGAGATACCAAAAGGGGGACACAGCATCATGGTGCTGGTGTGGGCAGCACACCCGCTGGAGGGCAGCTCTTTGTCCCGGTGCCAGGCATGGATCTCAGGTAGGTGGGGAGCTGTCTGCAGGGAAGAGATAAAGTACCATATTGCACCATCCTCAAAGGTTTCTCTCCTGCTCTTGCCTCGCGGATGTTTACAGCTCTGTCTCCCAGACATGAGCTCCATGAGACCAGACTGCCTTTGACTTACTCTCTGCCCTATCCCCATTCCTTGAGGTGAGCTCAAGAAGTATTTGCTGAATAAGCCCAGATCTGGGTGTATAGTCTCCTCTCTTTAGTTCTGGGCAGTGCCAACCTCTGATAGTTGGCAGGTAAAGTGAGGATCGAGGTGAAACAAATCTTCTGACCTTGTGGTTTCCATAGCTGAGAAGCAGGAGCCCCACAACACTCTGTCACTGGATCTCTCTATGGTTGTGGATAGCCAGAAGTGACCCGCTTGGGATGCTGCAGCTTCTCTTGTCCAGAGCCTCCCAGGGCTGGAAATTGATTTCTTTGTAAACTTCAAATGCTTCCTTGTCTTCTACTCTTCTCAGAATGTCACTCCTTCTTGCCTCAGCCTCTTAGAGTGCTGGGATCACAATACTGAGTACCACATCCAGCTCTTACTTATACTTTATTCAAAGGATTGACAGTTAAATAGTCTTTTTTTTTTCCTTTGAGACAGTGTCTCACTGTGTGGTGAGCCTCCTGCCTCAGCCTCCCAAGTGCTGGAATTAGAGTAATGCACCATCATGCCTGGGTTTTTTTTTTCTTTTTAAACAGTTTCCCAAATAAATTCTGAATTGCTTTTGGATGTAGAGTGGAATCAGGGAGGTTGCAAAAAAGCTAATAGAGAAGGATAAATATATACTCATAATAAGATGACTGAATTCTATAATACGTTCACATCATGAAGATCAGAATATAAAAATAAAATCAGTGCCCAAAACCAATTACAATATTTCATTTCTTTTTTTTTTTTAATGGAACTGAACATCTTATTTGGGGCTATCTTTTGTTTGAATGAGATTGTTGCAAAAAGTGTTTTGAATGATAGAAGTAGAGTTGTAATCATAATTTATTTTTAGTTTTTGTCTATTAAATCATTAGTCATTTCCTTCAGTGAAAAACAATTTACAAAAAACATATCCATTTGTTTGTAAGCACATCATGAATAGTGGAGAGATGCTTTAGTAATTTGATAATTAACAGCCATTATTTGGCTGCAGAGAGCCAATTAAGAAAGAAGTATTTAATTCTCTCTCTTCCATACATAGATCACACACACACACACACACACACACACACACACATAGACACACAGACACACACACACACACACACACACACACACACACACACACACATGTCTGACTAAGCTTACGAAACTGAAAACAAATAATCATAAAACAGGTCCAGACATCTTAACCTCAGGACCATCTACATCTAGGAAATAAGTGAGTTGGCTTCATGGAAATCTATTCAATTTTTACGTGTAAAATGTTGTGGCAATGTTAATAAGAGCATTATTTTCTGGATTGAGAAGCCATAATTTCCAATAGATCGGGAAAACAATGTACTGCAGTAATGGTGGATGAGAATGATTATGCTTAAAACATCTGATTGATCCTAGAAACGTTGAATCCACCCACTGCACTGCCAGAGGTCACAGGGGCTCGGTGGATCCCAGAGTCTTTAGAGACAAGAAGTGAAAGGCAGACAAACCAGAGAAAGGAATGATGGACCATTCCCAATGCGCTTAGCTATTTCCAAGCACTCTTCACAGTTATCTTAGAACATCACAGTCTCTTTATCCTGGAGCATCAGGGCATCTGAGAAGGCATATGGAGGGGAGGGAGGAACGCAAGGTCAAAGTGGGGAGAATGTGATGCCTTTGTCCTGAAACAGAAAAATCAGCAAATGTTGGTTTGTAGGATGAGGTATAATTTTCCAGGAATAGGCAGAATATTCTTGTTAAATTGCTCTATAACCGATGGAAAGACAGAAAGACAGTAAAGACAGATGCACTCTGTTACTGTAGAAAAACCCATCCTTTCCCCTTTCTTTTGGGTTTTCTCCTGATTTGGTTCCATAGTCATGAGTGGACTCAGGCCCAGAAGTGTGCTGCATCCTCTGTCCCTTTCTGAGTTGCAGAAGTGGGCTCTCCTGGTTCACCCCAGTTCACTCCATCTCCAGTGACATCGCACCAGCTGGCAGTTGGCTCTGATGGGACACTTACACCATAGAACCAGCAAGTGCTACAAATTAGGATCCAGCTGTTCAACTTTTACTAGAATTTACCAATGTCTACCTAAAAGTAAAATGGATGCAGGGAGTGTATGGAGCTTTACTTAGCATGGCCAGGAAGACAGTCATTAGGGTAGCACCTGGACAAACTACAGTGAGGTAAGAAAATAAATCATGCAGAATCTGGATGAAAAGTATTTTTGTCACAAGAAATAGTAATTTCTAGGCTCTTCATGCAGGATTGCACTTGATGTTCATAGGACAGCAAAGAAGAAGAAAAAAAGAAAAGCAAAGAAGGCCAGTGGGATCAGAGTGAATGAAGGAGAAAGTGGTTGGGGATGAAGTTAGAGAATGATGATGGTGAAAAACAAATATGAAGGACCTTTTAGGTGAATAATTCAAGAAAAATCAGGAGCCATTACAGAGGGTTGAGTGTAAAATAAAATGAATGTGACTTGGATTTAAAAATAATTCCTCCTCTTAATCCTTTATGTCAGTTTTTTTGTTTTGTTTTGTTTTGAGACAGGGTCTCACTGTGTAGCTGGCCTTGAACTGACTATGTAGTCCACACTGGCCTCAAACTAATGGTGATCCTCCTGCCTTATCCATTTGAGGGCTGGGATTAGAGATGTGTGTCATCAGGCCCAGAGTCTTTGTGGCTCCTTTGTACTGAGTAATACCAGAAGCCCAACAGTACACAGAGTAAAAAATGGTTATATTCTTGATGTGAATAGAATTGTGCTTAGCAAGCAGACTTTCCCAATACAACTTTTATAAAACCTAGTAAAGTACCAGGTTTCTTGTGTCTAGAAGTAATTAGGAAAAAGCCTGATGATGACGATCCAGAGATATTCTAGAGAAATGTCTCATGTTTGGAAGGAGCAATGACCTCTAATATTCTACAATGGCAAAGAGGTTTGGCTATGAGAGGAAAGGCTTGTGTTATAATTTGATAACTGAGTAAAGGCAAAGAAGCAAATAGAGTTGGCTATATCAGTGGAGCGGACTTTGTTTTCACATACGGATTTTAGCAGATTTTTGAGATAAAAGCTTTTGGGGGTAAAGTGGGTGTGAGAGCAGTTTAATTGTGTGTCGCTCTCCGTGGTGCTGAAACGGCAGTCATGAAGGGATGAACTCCAGGGAGGTGAGATTCCAGGATTTATGCAATTCTACAAAACAGAGGTAGGGTGAACCAGGGGGGGTAGAGGATAAAGAAAGATTGTCCTAGAACTCAGGTCATGATAGCTGGAAAGAACTTCAGGGAGCGTCTTGTCCAGTTTCTTGCTGATACAGACGTCAAGCCCACTTGTCCGAGTAGCAGAATTTAGGACCCATGGCAAACTTGGAGGAGAAAAAATGAAAGGACGTTAGTTGTACAAGGCTATTCTTAACGTTTCCACTGGGAGTCTGTACCCTCTTCACCTTCCAGGAAATAGAAAATCTCATAAACATGCTCCAGCTTTATGCATGCATTTCCGAGTTAATCTGCACTTTACATCTTTAGATCTCAGATTAGTACCATCCTTACTTCGCAGGGCCTGTGTTTTATTAATGTTACTGTGGATTGAACTGTTCTGTCATGGTCTCCATAATATTAAGCCATGAAGGATTGGGTACACAGTGACTTAATTTTTGTCCTTACAGACATTATTTTGTGGCTTACTTTCCATTTAGTGAGGCTGTAGGCTTGCCATTTGGTAGAATGCAACTAACAACATTGTGGGATAGGAGAAAGAGGAACTTGACAATTAGCCAAGCAGAGGTTCAGTGAAGTAAGAGCTCATACCATAATCTGATTAATTAAAAAAAAAGACAAGAGTCTGCTGAAATAGATAATCACACTGATCAAGCTAATGGTAGTTTTCCTGGCCTGAATTATCTAGGTAAATATAGATGTGCCTAAAAAATGAAATTTATAAATACAAGGGAGCTACATTACAGCTTCACTTGATGTATTAGTTAAATCTTAATTGGACTTTTTTTTTAACTGAGCTAACAGCACTAACAACTACTAACTTAGTTCAGTAGAGAGAGGCCATGAAAGTTCCCATCACCCTCCGGAGGCCCACTGTGACCTTGGTCACAGATGGAGACAGCTCAGCTGCCTTGAACACCAGCATCACCTGGTCTCAGGGCTCCAGCAGGAAGAGCAGGTGTGGGCCTCTTGCCTGGTCTCCCAAGGGGCTAGGATGAGCTGCCTTGAGGCCCACAGTGTACACGAAAGCCAGGCAAAGGGACTTCCCTCCTCTTTCAGCTACTTGGACCAGAGATGCAAGCTCTAAGGGAAGTAGAAAAAGTGTATCCTACCACCTCCTAGAGAGGTGTCTAAGCACTTCGACACACAGGTGCTTTGACAGAACTGCTTCTCCAGGCCCAAACCCCAGGGCTCACACCATTTTGCTATGCAAGGTCCACACAGGAAGGCTGAGGCATGACTCAGCATTAAAAGTGCTTGCTTAGCATGTGTGAGGGTCCTGGCTTTGATTCTCAGAACTACAGTGAGTACATACATAAATAAATTCTACACAGATGTCTGAGAACTATCTGGACAGCTCAAGTAACCAGGTCCCTTCTGACTCTTTCAATTCTGTTGAAACACCTCTGCCAGGTCTCCCAGGCCTTTATCCACAACAGATGACCTTGTATTGTTTTTTTCTTTTCTCAGTTTTGTTTTCCACTTAGGCAAATGTAGTCTTTCTTTCCAGGTTACAAGAAAATTTTCCTTTACAAATGCTGGGTGTTTTTGTTGTTGTTGTTGTTGTTTGTTTGTTTTTTTAGCAAAAAAAAAATGCTAGCAAGAATAGCAGCCTCTCTCTCCCTTGGGGATTCACAAAGGCTCTCTGAGCTGAGCTTCACCCTTGAGAGCCCCTGCCTGCCTGTACTGGTTCACAACGCAGTGAAGGAAGGACCCCACTATGGCTCTCAGATTTCCCCGGCTCAGGGTGTGTCTGACACCGGGGAGATTTGAAGCAACTAAATAAATGGCGAGGGATGGGGAGAGGAAGGCTCCAGAAAGGCTGCAGCATGTTCCTGTACAGCCCTCAGGAGGGTACAGGCAGTGCTGGATCCTGTACTGCAGGCTGAAGCTGGCTTAATTGCTAGTAATTAAGGCAGGATCTATAGTTTCTGGGCATGCCTAGTGGGGGAAGGGCTGGTTTCTAGCCCTGGATGAGCTGCAGGAAACAATCGCTGCTTCACTGTGCTTGCACCTCCCATGCTGGCAGCAGGGCCTGTTGCTGGGCAGTTTTCAGCCTCTGGGTCTTTGGGAATCTCCCCTTTGAGGATGGAGACTTGTCTTTTGAAAGGAAATCAAGGTAGAATAGAGATACTGTAGCTGATCTTTACTGAGTGTTTACGATAGGTTAGGCACTGTGATAGGCCATTTAAATATTAAAGCATTGTAATAGGTAAACTTTTAGTTGATGATAATGATGATGATGATGATGATGATGATAAAAGATCAGAGAATTCACTTGACGTCTACAGTAGCACAGAATGAAAACCTATTGCACTGGATTCCAGAGTTTGCTCTGTTGGGCTTATGCTGTCGCTCAGAGATTGCGAGCTGGTAACCCTTTAGCCTTCACATTGTTTTAGCACATGAAAAGGTCACTCACAACCCAGGGTTTCTGATTTTCTTTAAAAAAATGATACAATCTGCCAGGACTGGCCCAAGTTTTGCATGCAAGCAGTGAATTGGAGATGAGCAGTTTTTGCTCCTTCTGTAATGGGAATCTCTAATTCTTCTCCCCCTCTTACCTAAATGCTAGTCCATTTCACTCATGTATCGAATTTTTCCAGGCTCTTGGTGATGTTTGGAGAATATGACAGGGTTTCCCATCAAGCAAAATAGAGTAAAATGTAAGAGTAAGAGCTGAGTAAGCAGATGACATGGAGAAGCCCAGTTACCCATGCAGTAAGGGTCCTTGCATTCAGTTACTCAAAAAGCAAAAGCTCAGGGCTGAGTTCAATTTATTTCCAGTCTCATTTTCAAGCCTGCAGATAAGCAGAGAAGTGCTGGCTCAGGAAAGGGCAAGGGCTGCACTGTAATCTCAAGGAAAACTGTGGTCCAAGACAAGCGACTCTCTGATCTACTTTTAAGAGATTGCTTTTCATAAAGCTTTGCCATAGCTCTGCTTTATCATCCCTGCCTGGGCTTCCAGCTGGACTGAATCTGAAAGCTAAAAGCTTGTAACTTGCAGAGGAGGGCAACCGGCTGCCTGCGGCAGGAGGGCCACACCAGGCTGCCTGCCTCTGGGTAATCAGGTGGGATAGTTCATCTGTGTGTAAAGTTTCCTGTGGTATCAGTCTCTGTAGGCGCCTGCAGAATGAAGATTTACATCTCAGTACCCACATCCCCTCCATTTTAGGGCTCAGGTGACTTTGGCGAGGTGAGTACAGTCAGACCCAAGGACCATCCTAGGCGGTGGAATGTGGAGGGGCAGTTTGTGAAATGCATTGAGGAAGCAGAGACTGAGCTTACATCAGCCCCCTCCCAAGTAGCACAGAACCCCCCAACCCACCTCCAAGCAGATACCATGAGACTCCACAGGCGTTTCTCTTAGAATATCTTCTTGGATCCAACAGAGAGACATGGGTTACTGCTGTGTGAATGTGACTTGGCTTTTCCCTAATGACTTGGGATGCAGCGACATTTTCACACATTGATCAGCCAGAAGACTCTACACATTTACAAAGACTCTAGTCTCTCAGACTAGCTCTTTCAGGGTCTTTCTCTTTCCTAAACCTAAACCTGGGAACTTTCCTGGAAGATAACTACTGTCCAGAAGACAGAACTTATGTCTTGGCTCCACTGCTTGTTGGCTGGCAAGCCTACTCTTCAATCTCTGGACTATGCTTTCCTCATTCTAGAAATGCATGATGACCCTAACTCCCAGGGCTGGCAGGAAAGCTGTGAACTAATGCAGCACAGAAAGGGCTCACAACTCCCAGCCATAGAGGAAGCATTTAACCAACAATCTCCTTTGTTCTGTTTCCTGGCTAACTCTCTAATTTCTCCTGTACCATCTCTATGTCACTCTCAGTGCCGCACTTCTTCTGAGAAGATCCTTCTTCCACTCCTCACCCAACACTTGCTATCTTCTCCCTGTCCCCCACCCCTGCACATCACTGCCCCCTGACCTCCTGAGTGGATCAAGTCCCCGAGCTCTGTGATTGCTTCTTGCAGCCACTTACTGCAGCGTTTGAGACAGTGCTACTCACCATCCCTCCCATTCCCTTAGAACTGGGTGACAGCAGGGCCAGACGGAATGTGTGTTGTGCCCCAAGTGCCTAACACATGTTGAATGATTAAGAGATGATAAAACTCAGTTTGAACTTCCTCTGATATTACAATAAATGAGTCATAGGCAGACATATGTTAAGAATCATTATATCATATATAAAAACTAACTCAAAAGGGATCAAACACTTGACCATAAAAGCCAAAACTATGAACATTTCAGGTGAAAAGGGGAATAAATCTCCACGATCTTGGATTTGGCAAGTCTTATGGTATGACATCAAAAGAACAAGCACCAAAAGAAAATAATAGATGAATTAGACTTTATCAAAGTGAAAATTTTTTACACTTTGAAAGACCCCTATAAGAAAGTGAAAGACAATCCGCAGAATGGGAGAAATTATTTTCAAATCACATTCTGATAAGAAACTTGTATGTAGAATATATTAACAAATTCTTCCACTCTTTTTCAGTACTAGGAATTGAACTCAGGGCCTTCACATTGAGTTATATCCCCAGTGCATTTTTAGTTTCTTAAAATTTAGGGACAGAGTTTTCCTAAGTTTCCCAGTCTAGGCTCTGTCTCAGCCTCCCAGAGTGCTGTGGTTACAAGTGTGTACCACCACACATAGCTAAGAAGTTCTTATAGCTCAATATTTAAAAGGTTAATATTGTACTTTTTAAATAGTCAAGTCATTTGAGAATTGGAACAGATATTCTGAAAAAGAGATATAAAATCATTAAGCACATGAAAAGATACTCAGCATCATCGTATTTCAGAGAAATGTAAATCATGACCAAAATGTGGTAACCCTTCAAATATACTAAAAAGGCTAAATCTGAAAAAAAAGGAAGTAAGCATAGTAAAAATGTGGAGAAATCAGAAACCTCATACCATGGGGAGCAGATCCTCAAAAAGTTAAAGGTAAAACTGGAAAATGACTACACAGCAGAATGCTTCCTTAGCATGTGTGAGAGACTAGGTTAGAACCTTGGGCCCTTCCCCTCAGAATGCTAAAGATAGAGTTAGCATATGGCCAGCAGTTCTGCTCTTAGACATGCTCAAGAGAAATGAAAAAAATACATCCCTGCAAAAACTTGTGCATGAATGTTCATCAAGCATTAGTCATAATAGCCCAAATGGGAAATAACCCAAATGGCCATCAGCCATTGAGTAGATAAATAAAATATGGTAGAGCCATGCATCAGCATATTGTTCAGTCATAAAGACAGAAAATCTTCATTCATGCAACAACAGAAATGAAACTTGAAAACATTATGTTGAGAGAGAAATGCCAGATACAAAAGGCTGCATATTGTGGAATTCTATTTCTATGAAATATCCAGAATAGGCAAACTCACAGATGAGTGTTTGCCTAGGCTTGGGGAGGAGGGGATGGAAGGATAGCAGGACCGGGTGGTAAAGGTAAGAATATGGTGAAGATATCATACAGCATCGACCGTAGTGATGATACTTTGGCCCTGTGAATATATGAAAAGGGCTGCTTTGCATGCCTTTAATGAGGGGGTTCCATGGTATGTAAGTTACATTTCAAAGCAGAAAGAGAGAGAGAGACATCATATGTTCGTGAATTTTTAAGTATTAACAGAAGCTGAAGCATGTAATGGTCACCCACAGGGAGTTAACTTCTCAGGTGGGAGGAGAAGTATGTATGGATGAGTAAACAGTACCAACTGGGCCACCATGAAATGCCGCCTTGGGGAACAAGAGCTGCAGCCTCAAGATGGCCCATGACCTGAAAGACAGGTGAATAATCTTGCACAGAATGTATTTAAACTGCAAACACGGAAGTGAGAACCTGTGCCACTGGGCAGGGACACCCAGATCATTTCTGGTCCCACTGTCTGATTTTGGGGGTATTTTAATGAGATTTCCCTGGCTACATAAACTGTCTCATCTTTGCGCCCCCTTCACCATCAGCTGCCAGCACCGTGTCTGATACTCATCTTACAGTGACTGGGTTCCAGGACTGGTGAGGGAAGCACGGTCAGAATTTAGGGCTTTTGGTTGTATCTGGCCTGTTTCTTAGCACTTCTGTGTCACTAAAGGCTTTTTTTTTTTTTCAGCTAAAACTTCTCTGTATTTTCCTTTTTAGTCTCACCCAGAGCCCCAGTAGGCCAGGAGAGTGTGCTAATGTTACTGACTGACAGGAAGTAACTGGAGACAGGAAGGAGCCAGGAGCCTGGTCTTAATTCAAGGTCACCCAGGGGGCAAGCACCTGGCTGATCAGGGATTAGCATGGATGTTACTATCCTGCTAAGCCCGCAGAGCTGGGTTGTTTATTTCAGAGGTAGGAAAAAAATAATTTGTACCAGCCTTTATTGTATGACTAAAACAACAAATAAAAATCTTGGAAGTGGGTTCAGAATATGTCCTTTAAGAGGAGGGGGAAAAATCTCCAATAAAATAATTACGTTACAAAAGGAAGGATTTTTGATCTCCAATATGAGAGCCTTTAACATCTATGGTCTTAGAATAGGGATGATGACGTTAAACCAGCTTCAAGGTTCCTTCGGCTATTCTGTTCTATCTAATATATCATTTAGTGTATTTGTTGATTTAGGCCATGACTCATTGTTTCTTATTCTATTTTTAGTTGTTGTTTCTCGGTTGGATTTTTTCCTCATATCAGATGTTCAACTGTGTGTCTAAAGGGACAGTGTCTGTCCTGAGGCTGAAAAGCTGTCCACATAGTTTTATTATTAGTAAGTTGTAAGAAGTTGTATTTTTTTAAAAAAGTCTTCCCCTAAACTTGCTATGATTGAGAAGTTAACCTAGAGAGAGAGGATGTGATGAAATGTAACTTGTTTTAAGTAGGACACAGATGCAATTCCAAGATACCTAGAGGCAGATAGTAGCTACCTACTTATTATTGTTTAATATGTAAACATGTGACTTCTGACTTCTGTCCACAAAGGGACTCTGGCAGGAACACGCACAAAGTGAGATCAATCAAATGTGCTTAGATAGATGAGGAACAAGGCTGTGGAAAGTGAAGAGGTTGTGGGAGAGGAGCAGTGGCTTTGCAGAAGAATAGGGATATGTGTCTTAGTTACTTCCCTCAGTGTTGGGACAAAATACATGAAATCCACAACTTGAGGAGAGATTTATTTTGGCTCATATTTCACCCTGTAATCAAGGCAGAAGAACATGGCAAGGGGACATGGTGGAGAAATAGCTGCTTACCTCATGGTGTCCAGGAAGTAGAGAATCAAGAGAGGAGCTAGGAAGGAAGCTAAACCCTTCTGGATCACACCCACAGCGACCCAACTCTTTCTCCCAGATGCTACCTCCTAACTACAAGATGGCTATAAGGCTCTATTATCCAACCTCCTTCCAAAACCCCCACCCAGGAGCTCAAGAGTCTCTGGAGGGATATATCCAGAGAATGTCAGCCAGGCTGGAGAAAGCATATTAGGAGCAAAAGGAGAGGAAAAAAAAAGAATCTTGGGATAGATAAAAATGGAGGCTAAGCAAGAGGGCTGACCACACTTGACAAGATGCAACCATTTACTAACCTTAATTCTTCCTGAGTTAATAATTGGTATTTGCATATAATTACAGATAAATGCATAGAAAGTTCTAGAATGCTACACCAAACTTGTAGCAAATTTGCGGTAGAATTAATAGACATGAGACAAAGAGAAGAGGGGAAAAACTACATGTCCATTGTTAAAACATAAAATTATAATGGAAAAATTAAGAGAAAAACTTATCTGTGATCCAGCATTAGAATTATCCAGAGAGACCTGCTTTGGAAGAATTAGGAATCTTAGTGACTTCTGAGTGGATAAAGCCATTAGTCAAGTAAGGAAAAGCAAACAGCTGTGCAGGCAGTGGGATTGGGGTCAGAGGTCAGAGGTTGGAGTGAACACCATCTAAAGGGGCTTGGGGGCTCAGATACTGAAGTCAGGTACGTCCATCCTCAGATCTGTTTTCTTTTGGTGCTCATAAGTTATAAACACCACCAGCAAGAAGTCAGGACATCCAGTTGAGTCTTACCCAAACTGGATGGTGGGATTATCCCGAGTTAATTCTAGCACTCAGAGCCCTCTCCTAGGTCTCTGGGGGAAATGACGCTGGGAGGAGCTTCAAAAGAGAGGAGTTCATGACCTGAGAGGTCAGTACTGGATGAGGACAGTGAGGCCTGCAATCAAAAGAAGAGTGACTGAGAAGAGACCGGAGTTAGTGGGGACATTATTGGCACTGTGCAGGCCTGTGTGTGTGGATGCTCCATACAGGGACAGAGCCAAGTACCTCTGGCCTCTTCCCTGTACCCACTCCTGCCCCATCCAAGAGATGACCCAAAACACTACCACACATGAAATTGTCCCTATGGCCTCAGAACACATAAATCTGATGCTCAACTAAAGAGGTAGCGGGAGCTATAAGCCCTACTTCTCCCTTAATGCAAGAATGTGGAAGTGTGGCACCATCCTGACACTGGATGCCAGAACCACAGAGTGGAGGGTAGATGGAAAGGGCTCCAAGGACCAGGAGGAAAGCATGGAACTAAGAGGCGCTGATGGGAGGCAGCCAGCCCGTACTTCCACCTCCGTGCTGGAAGCAGAAAGTCTCTCTACCACCCCGAGCAGAGGAAGGAACTACACCAGAAATCTTGCAAAGGGCCTGCTTCACACCCTCAGTTGTGCAACGAAGCATTCATGCCAGTCCTTTGGCTTCAGCTTCTGGATTTCATGCATTTTTAAGGAGGATGAAGGAAGCCAGTTGTTGGAGCTGGTATAAACATTTAAAGAAATGTGCTCCTAGGCTATCCCAGCACTGGGCACCTCTTGAGACAGGGTCTGCATGTCAAGAAGATGTGAAACTCTTCTGTCTCCGATCTCTCCATATTTGACAATCTGGATGAGAAGGGAACTTCCAGATTAGTGTAGCATATAGACCAATGATGGTGAACATTTTAGAGATGAGTGTTCAGACTGCAACCCAAAACCTACTTATTTATCACAAAGTGCCAACACTACAATTCAACCTGAATACTGAGATTTTAGTTTAGAAAAAAATAACTCTACATACACATCTTTTGTCTTAAAAGAAAAGCAAGCAACATGTGCCATAGGTTTACCACTGCCGATATAGATGGTAGTCCTACAAAAAGCTGAGGCTCTATTTTTGGAAGCACATCTCTAGGCTGCTCAACAACTGCATAGCAATGCGGTGCTTTGAATCTTAAGGAGGCAGTCTGTCCTAAATGGGATAAGGCATTGCGTTCTGGCATGTTCGCAAGTGAGGTAATTGTTTGAGATTATGTACTTGTGCATTTCTCCCCTTAATCCTACACAAAATTTCTCAAAGAGAAAATACTCCTGTGCTAATATATTTCTTTGTATTTTTTTAAATTTTTGAGACATAAAACAGGAGAGGCTGACATGGCAGATTACAAATGTGTGGCGGGGCTAGGGCTTTTGCCTACGGTGTCTGAAGCCCTGCATTTGAATCCCAGAACTACACACACACACGCACACACACACACACACACACACACATACACATACACACACACACACACTGTAGGCTTTTAGATTCCTTCACTTCTTTCCTTCCTAGAGAGACTGATGGAAATCAATGAGCATACCAGAGAAGCTCTTATTTCCCCTGTTCTCTGGGGCTCTCACTTTTGGGGATCGGAATGTAACTCAGAGATCAGTGGCAACAGCAGCCATAGCCCCTTTTTGGATGGTAACCTTCTGAGTAGCAGCACAGTAAACACTGGGCATTATCTCATTTAAGAAACACAGCATCTCAGGAAATTGGCACTGCCCATTTTCCAGACCTGGAGATTTAGGCAGCGCTTGGGAAGGGGCAGAAACATACCCTTGAGGTCTAGAGTCTTTCATCATGTGAAGCATTAACTCAGCTTCTGGTAATGGAGAAGAAAGGCAAGTGAAGACTGTGGCCTTGGTGGAGAGCTCCAGGGCACCCAGAAGGAGTCGGATAAACACAGGCCAGGTTCTCACACTGTGCTGGTCCACACTACAGTCCCTGAGCAGAACCTAGGACTCGTGTTCCTAATTTTCCCATGGACAGACTCCCAGCACAGTGTTAGTAGCTGCTGTTGTTCAGGATCATGTAAGCCTTCCTGAGTGGACAGGAGAGAATTGGTCCCCTCCACCTGTCCCTTCTTTCCTTGCTTATTCGGCACCATCTTCACAATGGCAGGGAGCAGCTGGGCTTAGTGAGCTGGAACCCAAGCAGATCAATGGCACGTGTGTGCGAGCATGTCGTTAGCAGGGTACTAATGCTCGTCCCGGATGCATCCAGGGTCAGTCATGGCATAAAGGTTAAATAGTCTGCCTAATGTCAGGAATTCGTCTTACTGGATCATGTGACATTTGTCTACTCAATACAGCTTCTGAGTGAGTAAACTCCATGCTATTTTTTAAATATTTGGAGTAATGTTCTATATGCAGTGTTTACGTTAATAATAAAACCATCATGTTCAGTACATATGTAAAACACGTATATGGAAACGTATTTAAAAGTCTACACAGTATGTCTTCTCATCACATTCTGTGCAAAATATCTTTCAATATACTTGGTAAGACATACTGTAAGGCAGATTAATGCTGAATTCATTGACAAAATGATCAAAGTGGTAATGTAATATTCTCTTCCCTTTCTGAAACATTGGCTTTTGCATGCTTTCCTTAAATCTACAACCCTGCTACAATCAGAGTGACTTAAGCCTAAGCAAACCCAGATGCCCTTCCTGGTATTGCTGCCCCTATCCACTGAATGAGCTGAGGGGTGACAGAGCACAGGGCTGGGCCAAGAGCCCATTCTCCCTCTTGATGCTACCTCTTTCCTAGTCATGCTGAGAGACATGATTCTTTGCTGTAGCTTCCAGTTTTCTGTGGTCCTTTAAGAGGAGGGAGGTGTTCAGTAAAATGGAAGAAGGAAAAAGGACATATTTTTTTCCTGGTGGAAATCTCTAGAAATACCTTGCCTCAAACTTAGAATATTTTAGCAAATTTGACTAACCAAGGCCACTGATTAATGGAGGCCAAAATAAAAGCTATGTTAGAGGCCATAATTTCACCTCTCCTGAAGGAATTACATTTTCCAACAACTCCTACACAGATGCAAATGCACACAGAGAGTTATTCTGTCAGATATTTAGCCACACAGATAAAACTGCCCTGCTTGTCATTTTTCTCACTAAGATCCTACTAGAAAAAAAGACTCTAGGTTCCTATGCCACAGGCACCCCTGGGCCCCGCAACACAATGCCATAAGGAGATGGAAATCCTTTCAAAGCCAACAAATAATGATGGCTCCTGACTATCTGGAATGACAGGACTCTCTGGCTGCCCCAGGACTCCATATTTCATCCCAAGTCCCTGATCAGTGAGAAGGCCGGAGTTGGGTGGATTGCACAAGATACTAGCCCTTGGAAGAGTCCATATATCTGAACTCTTTGTTGAGCTATTCAGTAAAAAATGCCTTGTGAAGCCCAGATGCCAAAGCATCCCTGCACAATGCTCAGCTCTGAGTGGGTGCAATGTGTGCTGCTGGGAGCTGTTTCTTTAAGCAGCTGCTATTTTTCAGGGGCAGTGGCAAGGGTGGGGAGAAGCTAGCCAGAGATGAGGCTGCATCTGTTTATCTTGTTATATTGGCCTTCTGCTGGATTAATGGAGAACAGCTTTTTAAATAAATTGCAGGCCCTCCAGACACCTCTAAGCAGCGGTTGCACATATAAATATTTAGGGGCACTAACAAGAGAACGTAATATGCTTCTAAAGTCTTTTACAAACACACATGGAAGCACTTGGTACATAATAACAGGCTTGTTCAAATAAGATAATATCCACCATATCACTAGTGTTTACAAACAGAAAGGACTGCTGCCCGCAGGCAATGATGAGGCTCAACCTTCTAGGGTGACTGATTGGAGTTGGGAAGAATTCTGAGAAACACGGAGGAGGCCTGCGCGACCAGCAAGACAAAGGAAAGCTCCTGCCCAGATGGCTCCCGTGTCCGCTGCATCACTCTAGGAAATTCAGTCCAGCTAGGTAACCAGTGCACCCTGTTTGAACTGCTCCACGTCTTTTCGCAGCACAAACAACCCAGAGTCCTGGAGTACTTACCTTCCTGTCTTCTCTGGTTCTAGAGAGCTGGGCTCAGTGTTTTCATAGGACATCGACAATGACGACATCAGCTGTAAGAGAGGGGCAGGACTCAAAATGCAAAATAAGCTGGGTTGTGATTCCAGCACTCTGGGAGGCTGAAGCAAGAGGAAAGCTCAAGTCCCATGTTGGCCACTTAGCAACTTAGCATGACCCTATCTCAAAATAAAAACAATTTAAAAAGGCTTGGAAAACACAGCGTGAAGGTCCTTGGTTTAATCCCCAGTACAAAACAAAACAAAAATCCACAAAGCAGCTGGGGATAAGTTAGTGATTTTAAATTTCTGCCAAATTGTATTTGAGGGACTTAACTAAGTCCAGTAGAACTTTCTGTTTCTGGCCCATTTCCTCATTTGTACCTGGGAAAGAACAGAAAGCCCATCCTCTCCGGAATCACTTTCTTCAGGACACAGAAATCTCAGCTGTCAGGGAAAGGAGCTTCTGGAAACTTCCCTCAGAGGAAGAAGCTCAGACAACTGACAGTGGCCAAGTGCCCATTCAGAAACTATTCAGCTGAAATCCATCCCTGGTCCCAGTGTATGCATTATGTCACTCTCTAATGTTTCCCAGAGAGAGATCTCCTCACTACAGGGACAGAAGACAATGGCAGGTGAGCTGGCCTCAACCAGCAAAGGCGAGTGTACCCAAAATCAGGGACTAAAATCATAAAGGGGAAGAAGGAGTGGTAAAATCACATAAAACGAGACTGTTATTTGGCTTATATGTTTTCCCTATAGTCATTTTTTTTTATCAAGTTGATTTATTCTTATTATTTCACTGAACATAATAGGTTCTGCAGCTCATCGTCACCTTCCTGTGACCTTGGGTTTTATGGTACGATAACTGTGTCGATTACAGTTGCATGGGACACAAATCAGGTCCGGAATGGCCTGGGTGACAGCTCAGCAGGGAGCTGCATAGAAACTGGGAGGCTGCCTTTAGGAGAGGCAGAGGGGCAGGAGGCACTGAATTCACAGTCTGCGTGCTGGGCACAAGTGTTCTGGGAAGCATGGGAAGGGACGAGAGCCAATGAGGGACATCTTGGTGCTGACTCGTGTTTGCTCCCAGACCAGGTCACTCCTGGAGCACATCCGGGCTTCTCCCAGGATAAGGCTGCCGGGACCTCCATCCTTTGCTTCCTCCACTACTCCTCTAGTAATAAGAGAAATAGCTCCCAGATGCTAGTTCTGCACAGGGCAGAATCTGTGTGCCTGACAGGTGTGCATCATCTCATTTAATCCTCACAGCAGCTCAGTGAAGTGAGCTGTTATTTTCTTATTTTTACGAGGGAGGAATTTGAGCTACAGCAATACTAGGACATTTGGGCCGGGGATTTAGCTCAGTGGTTCCGGCGCCTGTCTTGCAAGCGCAAGGCCCGGGGTTCGATCCCTGTTAATCACATAACAATACTGGGTGTGGAGATTCACCCCAGCAGCAACCAGTACCACATACCACAGTGCCGGGCGTGGTGGCTCACGCCTGTCATCCCAGCACTCGGCAGGCAGAGACAGGAGGATTGCTGTGATGTGAGTTGGAGGCTGAGCTCAAGGCCAGCCTGAACCACAAAGCGAGACCCTGTCTCAAAAAACCTTAAAAAAAAAAAAAAATACTAGGACATTTTATCTTTTTTCCATGTCTGTTACCTCCAAGGTCTTGTGTTGACTTTGAGCCTCCTGGTCTCAATGTTTTAGGGCTGGGGTTTAAGTTCTTACTACAAGAAGGACAAGCGACTAATGGCTGTGACCATATGCGGTGTTGTTTGTGTCAACCCCTGGGGAGTCAGATGTCCTAGCCAGCTACTGATGACAGGGACACTGGCAGAAGGGGTGGATCCTTTTGTGGATGCCCCACCAAGGCCTCCTGTCTGGCTCCTGAGACAGCTGAGAGGCACTGAAGGAAGAGAACATTTAGAAGAGTCTGGCCTTAGGGGGTCTTTAAAGAGCCACTGTTTCTGAGGAGCTCCCAGGTGACAGCCAGAGTCCATTTCCTCCCGCAAGCACACAGCTCCGAGGGCATGTTTTATACTGTGGCTTCTGCGTGTCTATTTTTATCCCTGTCCACTTACTGATGAGCTGAGATGTCTTTTCTTTTTCACTGACCCTGTCATCATTCGAGATTTATTTCAGGTAGATACAATTCTGTAAAACTTCACCTCCATGAAATAGAATGGGGGTGATGATAAAGTTCTCCTTGAGGAGACTCTTAATGATTGAAGATCAGAGTCCTGTTTTGAGTTTGTCAGTCATCAGCGATGTCAGAGTTTTTAAAGGCTTCAGCTTGGTTCTGTGGGGTGAAGATTTCCATACAGAACCGTTTTTGTTGGGTTTGGGCCCTGGAAGATTTTAAAGTTGTGTCTCCCTTCCTGGTCTATTCCGGAAGGGCAGGAAGTTCTACCCAGGCCCGCTGAGCCACCAGTCACAAATGCACAAGCCTGCTACACCCCGCCCAGCAGGAGGAAATCCTAAAACTACTCGGGAAGCTTGCTCTCCAGCCATGCAGTCCCCGGAAGGGTGGGCGTAAGGTTCGGTTGACTCCTGATGTCTTCAAGACAGCCTTGCAGGATGCAGGAAGCTGACTTGGCATCCAGCTGAGCATCTCTTGCTGGAACCTTCCTAGCAGCCTCTGAAAAGCCTGGACACACTCTCCCTCTCCGGGGAAAACTAACAGAATGGTGTAGAAAACACAGGTATCCTTTCCAGGGATCGAGACGCTGGGCCCTATAATTTCTCTTTCTGTTCGTTGTGCTGTGAGAGAGAGATCCTCAAGGGCAGTGCTTGCAAGGGGAAAATCAAGAAGGAACTGTGCCCCTTGGTTTATTTTCGTAGGCAAAGAATAAAGCACATGTGAAGACATCTGACTCTTAAGCCAGAAATCAGATCCAAATCATGGTGAAGGAGATACAGGCTTTTGTCAGGCAAGGCTTAGCTGGACTTTTGTTTTTAATTTGTCAAAATGACAAAAAGATGTAATACAGCGACACATTTTCCACCCTCCTATGTGCCACAGCCAATGTTTTCTTCCTTCTCACGTATCTTTCAGAGAATTTTGTATGTACAGTGTTTATTTTCTACTTTCTCCCATACAGAACAGCACATTGTACTCACACTTCGCTTCTTTTCATTTCATAGTACAGCTCAGAGATATTTTGCTGTCAATCATAAGGACGCTTCTTTTTTTTTTCTGGCCACAGAATATGCCAGCATGTGAATGTACTACTACTTGTCTCAGTACTAAAGTCGGGCAATAATGTTCTGTGATTTGGCTACTTACCTCTGAGCTACTTTGGAATCTGTCCACATGGAAGCTTTATAAAATGAAGGGAGTTCTCAAGTTATGGTGGGCTGAAAACCTTTCAGGAGATGGGGATCCTGGTGACTGTTCCTTTCAAACAGTGATAGTCTTAGCTGGAGACAGTTCAGAAGAGAGACTCCAGAATCTTTCTACATTACAACGTATGGCACTGTGTAGCTGCTAAGAAGGATTCATCTACTTTGACAGACTTCTTATAAATGAATATAGGAACTTTATTTATTTTTTGAGTCAGGGTCTCACTATGTATTTCAGGCTGGCCTTAAATTCACCACACATCCCAGGCTGGCCTTGAACTTTGCAGTGATCTTCCTGCCTCAGCCTCTTCAGTGCTGGAATTACAGATGTGTACCACCATGCCTGATAATGTGAAAACTTTAATAAGTAGCACTTATAATAAGTCAGAAACATATCGGTATGTGTCTAAAAATGAGGATTATTCTAACGCTGCTCTTAAAGGACCATAGTTAACACATTAAAACAGAAAATGCATTTGACATCTGCTCTGTGCTGCCATTGCACTGAACATAGGGTGAAGTTCCCTTTGCCTTATGGTATGCATTTCAGATGCAGTAGAAAAGAATTAATTGCCTTCTAAATCAGTGCTATAAAGATTCTAACTGAAGCTCTAGTGATTAACCTTAAACCACAGTTGAACTATAATTATAGTCTTCAAATCCATCCTCGCCATCTTTGGAACTTCATTATTGATATCACCTGACATCTATTTTTGATCACTCTCAGGACTGAGCTGCATCAGCCACTGCATTAGAACAAAGGGTTTGGGAGCACAGGCTCTTGAGTAAGATGCAATGTGCCGAGGCAGTGGTAGCACTCTGGACAGCTCAGCCTCCTGGAAATCCAGTTTGGAGAGTGGATCTGAGCGGAAGTGGAGGTTTCTCAGCTGGAACTTGGGGAGCACTGTTCCTCCCTGGTCTCCCACGAAGGAGCCCAGTACAGAGCCGAATTGTACACGGCCATTGGGAGATGCTGGCCAAGGGGCCGGTGTAACAAAACGAAAAAGCATTTGTTCTGAGAGTGCAATCATGAGGAGACAGAGCCTCCAAATTCCATGCTCACCTCCCTGGGGATAGGTTTTATGGGTATTTAGGAAAGAAAGAAAAAGAGGGCATCTGTGGCTTGGCCTAGGAGAAGGCGGATGGGGTTAGGAAAGTGAAGCAACAGCGAGGTACGTGCGGTCTCTGTGTGTACAAACCACCGCAAGACTCCTCCAGGACAGAGTGTATTAGCTTCAGCTATCCCTCAGCTCAGGGACACTGAGCTCTCAGAGAGTGAGTAGTCACACATCAGACACCTGTGCCTGCTCCAGTGCCAAGCTTGAGGTGGACCTTAGTGGTCTCTGGTCTCCCAAAGGTCACAGTAAATAATTGTCACCCTGGTGAGCACACTTCAGAGTCAAGAGCCGAGCCGCCTGGGCTCTGCTAGCAGCGGCATGAACACTAAAGCTGGTGATAAAAGCCAGTGAGGCTAGAGGGGCTTATTCAGGTTCTCCTTAGGCTTCCACCACATTCGGTCCTTGTGAGTCCTTTATGAACAAGAGCTGAGGATGGCGACTTTGACTTCCTGTCCCTGTGGTCACAGAGCCAGGCACTCCTTGGTGCTCAGTGTGTGCTGACTGAACTAAGCTTTCCCAGAATCCTCTTGTGAAAATGGGAGGCTAAAGGAGCCTCTGGATATTCGCCATGCATTATCAAATGAGTAAAAGCCAAAGCAAACCAGGACAGGGTGTAAGAGGAGGATGTGCTGTACAACAAACTCAAGAAACTTAAAATTCATGACCCTTCATATGAACGGGATCCTCCCAAGGCTCTCTCTGCACATAGGTTTTAATTCATAACTTTGAAATATTCTCTTAATGATCCCTAAGTTTCGTAAGCTTCAGATTTGCAAACTCTGTATCCACGCTAGGCACAACATAGCATATGAACATGATTTGACTTTCAAAATTTGAAAACAAGCATATATGTAACACATACAAGTCAGGGATGATATATAGGTTAAAACTATTTTTTTCTCAGTGTGACTATTAAAGGATGGTCTCAACTTTCAATTTGACTAGAATGATCAATTTGTACCACATTAAAACTTTTTTTAAAGCCAGATTTGTCACTGTAGCACTCTAGGAGGCTGAGGCAGGAAGATCACAAGTCTGAATCCAGCCCGGACAGCTTAGTGATTTATTAAGACCCTGGATGAGGTAGACCAGCACCCAGGCATGGCATAGCAAGAAGGCAAGCACGTCAGCACTGCCCTGGGTTCGTTCCTCTTGTCCTGGTGTGTCCTCTAAGCCACAAAGAAAAAAACATACTGTGAATGGGCAGCTGAGGTCTTGTTGGGTTTGACTGTGACAAAAAGAAGCAGAACCAAGTATCAAGGGGCCAACCAGGCGACCATAACATAGCATATCTCTACTGACATTTCATTAGTTTATTTACTCATTCATTTACCAAATGTATATCATTTATATCATGTTCTGTGTTCCAGGAACCATTTTATGTCTGTAGATAGAGTCAGAAGTGAATAAAATAGTTAACTTAGCATCTAGATATTCACAGTCATTTTCCAGTTACTGGCATAGATTTTTTTCTAAAAAGAGGAAGATGTAGAAACTACACAGCAGAGAAGGGCACACTTACGACTTTCTAATAAAATGTAACTACAAGCAGGTGTGCTCCTCCACCGCATCAGCACGGACCAGGCATCCCTGGCTTGTGGTCTTGTCAGCCCTTTGTGCCAACAGTACCAGGCCCCCATTGCGGGTGAAAGAAGATGCATCGCTGCTCTGAAACAGAGGGTTTCTTCTGGGAAAGAGTGCAGGCGAGCACCTGGGACAGGTGACAGGGTCACGAGGAGAACAGTCAGTGCCAGTCATCACCATCAGCGGCGTCATCTTCCTCATGGTCGCCAAGGCGCCTGCATATGTAAAGAGTCAGCGGTAGGAGAAAAGAGTGCCCTGTACGCAAGTTACTTAATGGAAACTTGTGAGAAAAGCACGGGTGGTGGGACGGAGACACTGAGAGAAGTCAGAGGATCCTTTGAAGTCGCACCAGGCTCCTGGGGAGTCGGTATCCTCAACCTTGCTGCCTCTGAGGGTTTCATTTGCATTCCTTTGACTTCTACTGAAGAGAATAGCGTTGGGGCCTGGGAGTTGTTAGCTCAGTGGTTCCGGCGCCTGTCGGTTCGATCCCCGGTAACCACATAACAATACTGGGCGTGGAGACTCACTCCCAGCAGCAACCAGTACCACATACCACAGTGCCGGGCGTGGTGGCTCACGCCTGTAATCCCAGCACTTGGGAGGCAGAGGCAGGAGGATTGCTATGATGTGAATTTGAGGCTGAGCTCAGGGCCAGCCTGAACCACAAAGTGAGACCCTGTCTCAAAAAAAAAAAAAAAAAAAAGAGAGAATAGCGTTGACTCTTCGCCCCTTGCTGTCTCTCCTGCCATATCCTAGTCTAAGTTGTCATAGTTCAATCATTTCTAAAATAGGCTGCTCCTCAGGTCACTTTCTTCCTCTTGGCTGCTCTAGGTCCACGGAATTCAGCCCATTGTCTCCACCTTGCTTACTGGCTGGGCTATGCTCAGGCTGGGTCGCCCTGGACTATCTCCCGCGCATGCGCCCCGCACGGGTCCTCTCGTTTCCGGTGCCTCTGGTTTTCGCCGCGCTCCCCGGGTGCCGCTGTCATCCCTGAGACCCTGCCTGAACTCCCCCCAGTGCTGCTTCCTCTGCAGCCTATGCTTAGACCCACAATCGGCTGTGCCTTTCTACCAATGAACCACACCGAGTCTCCTTCCAGGTTCTCCTGCTGCCCCTGCTCCTCTCTGCTCCCCAACACAGCGCCATAAACTCTTGGAAGTCAGGCATGACCTCCCACCTTTCTATCTTCACAGCAGCCAGCATGAGTTCAAGTTGCGCAGTGGTGCTCAGGTGAGGACAAATTGTACTAAGTTGCCAGGAAATAGTGACCAAAAAGATATTCCAAGAAATGGGGTCATCTGGGAGTCTCATCACCTCAGCTTCACACTACAAGCGTCACCATCTACTACAGTGGGTTTCCCACTGTCGTATAACATACTATCAGGTGGTCTCCCAAAGAGATTTGGTGAAATCAAATTAAGTGATTTTTTAGCTGAAATTTTTCACACCTTTCATAAGCTATATTGTGACCTCCCAAAAGGACATGACATGTAGTATTCTCCCACCTCATAGAGGTTAATGACTAAGAACTTTCATTTGTGGGGGTCATGTGGGGGTGGGTGTTCCATAGCATACACTTCAGGAAATAGAACGGAAAGGAGGGGAACCGGACCCCAAGGAAGCTGCCTCAGCTTCACTCTCCCCGGGTCTGCCTTGCTTCTGCCAAAAGGATCGTGGAGAGTGTGAGCAAGAGGAGGGAAGGGCAGAGTGGCCAGCACGGTGGTGGCCACAGTCCTATCCGTCCAATCACTGGACTCGAGGGAGTGGACAGACAAGCTGTTTCCATGGCGCCAACATGAGTTTGGCCACTGTGTGGGGCAGAGCGGGAGCTTGGTGACTGGAAGCAAAATCCTTCTTCTTCTTTCTGCTCCTTTGACTCCTCTGAAAAGCATATCTGCCATTGGTTAAAAGCACGTGACCCAGGGCCTCGCAGTTTACCCAGCTTCTTTGGTTTGCCATGTTCTCCTGCTTAAGTATTGCTATCAACTTCCCAGATTCTTGTAAACTCAACACATTAAATAATGAGGTTAATAAAACCAGGGAACTCCTTTGTCATGCACACAGACTGTCTCCAAAACAGGGCCAAGTGTGTGATTAGCTCAGATTTAATCATCTTTTCTATCATTTTATAATTTTTCCTGATGAACCTATTGAATTTCCAGTGGGGGCTTTCCTTACTCAGTGCTAGAATTTTAATTCCTGTGCACTTGATTAGAGTTGGTGTATTTATAGCTTCTAACATTTCTTCGGGGAATTACCTCTCCCAGTGAATATGCCTCTGAAATTTAACAAATTAGACGTGCCAGAAGCCCCAGAGGGAGCAGAGACTGGCTCTGACCCATCCTGGGCATTGGATCAGTCACTCACCCTCTGCTCAGCACCTTTATTTCATCTGAAGAGCTTTCTGTTCTCTCTTAAGTCATAGTACTACCACAGGAGTAACCATACTAACTATTCAAGTGGGTGAGGTTTTTAAATGAAAGGACCAGTTTTTTAAATTGCACATATTCATTCAACAAACATTGACACACTCCTGTGCACCAGCACCAAAATGAGAAGCCAGATATTGTTAGAAAACCTGCTGACCTAAAGCTCAGGCACTAATGGGACAGGCAGGCATTGAAACAACCATTTTATCTTGAGCACAGGAAAGTTAGCAATAGTTAAATTTTGAACAGAGTTAACAGGCTTGATCAGATGACATTTTTTTTAAAATGCCATTTTATTTAGAGCACAGATAATCTGTAGAGGCAGAAGATACTTTTTGTTAGTCTTTTTTTTAATTGAAATCTTTATTGGTACATTTCATATATGCATGATGATTGCATACAACAATGAGAATTTGTACCAGTATATGACACAACTTAATTCTCATTTTTTCCCATAACCCTACCCACCCTACCACCCCCATCCCCCATAAACATAACTTTGTTTCCTTTCTTTTTGTTATAATCTCATCACTTTTTGTTATTCTTTGGGGAACAAACCGTTCTGAAAAATAACAACTCTTTTGGCTTAAATTCCTGTGCTGTGGGAAAGCTCTCCCCCCAAACAGGAACCAAGACTAAAGGTCTAAAAAAAAGGGATATGTAGAAAAATGAAATAAAAAGAAGTCAGGATTACTTCAGGGAGAAAATCAGCGATTGCCTTGAGTACTGGGTTTAATGAAAGATGGAGCCATCCAGGACCCGTGGGAATCTGAGACAGCTTAGAATTTATCAGAGCCGTTAGGCTGTACCACAACGTGACAGACAGACAGAAGCCAGAGAGTGAGTCCTGCAGATGTGTGGTTGGAAAGTGAAGTATTCTTTGCTTATTCTTTCTGCGGCCAGAATAAAGGAGAAAGACAACTCCTAAGAGTGGACAAGGTGACAAGAAGCTCTGAAGACACCTTCATCCACATTTCCATGATGACCCTATCAACAAGGCATCCTGGATCACATCAGGCGATGGATTGTGTCCAGAATGGAGGTGACATGAAATAAGACCCATTGCCCAAGGCTAGCAGGAGGCGCTGATCCAACAGGAGGGAAGCCGGTGACATATCTGATAATAGTCAACCTCTACTGGGTACCTAGCATGTGCCTGCCAACTGCACTAAGCCTTCGAACACCGTCCAATATGCATTCAACATCCCCCCTTGTTTTCACTCATTTTTTTGGATAAGAAAAGGCATGGTGTCTATGGCCATACCACCCTGAACCCGCCTGATCTCGTCTGATCTCAGAAGCTAAGCAGGGTCGGGCCTGGTTAGTACTTGGAAAGGAGAAAAGGCACGGAGAGGTTCAGAGATCTGCCTTGGCCAAGTTAGCTGTTGAGTCCAAAAAACAGCGTGATCAGAGAGTCGGTTTGTAACCGCTGAGATGCAAGGAGTTGCTGCCTTCCAGAGACTACAGTTCCCACTGTGGGGTGAGAAGGACACCTCTGGCAACATTTCCTCTGCTGTTCATCCTATCAACATGAACTTTTCTGTGAGTAGGTTGCCAGAGTGTTTGAAAGTTGAAGTGTAAGAAAATGAATTCATTTCCTCTCCCAAAGAATAAGGGCTGGCCACGGATGGAGTCAGAATCCAAATAAACTAAAGCTAAAAACATGGGCAAAAGCAGAGGCAAGGGGTGGTAGACACCAGCAAGATGGTCCCATCAGCCTTACTGGGAAGGTCTGCAGAGGAGGGAGACGGAGGCCACAGAACCACTCGGGTCGTGAGAAAAGAGGCCACTCCTGACAGTGTGCTCAGGGCTCAGGGCAGAAAGAGTAGAGAACAAAGAAGACATCGAGGATGCCCGTCCTGGACACGGGCGGCACAGGAAGGAACAGCCCCCTCTAACGAGAGCCGAGCCGGGGAGAGCGGAAAGAGCCCGGACTGAAGCCAGAGCCCCGGCCTCCTTTGGCGCCGGCACCTGAGAGCCTCCCCATGGGGTCGGTGCCTCTGCCGGCTCTCCTGCCTCATGTGAGGTGTGTGGAGTCCCTGCAGAAAACCACTGTCCTCAGGAGGAGCTGGGTTTTAGGTAAAATGGCCAAAAATGCTGTCTCTCAGCAAGACTCAGCTCCTGTGGAAGCTAAATCACCTTCTAGAGCACGGGCTTACGATTCATTGTGGTGGAGAAAATAAGATGGGAAATGGGTGCAAAAAACCAAACCCCAGCTGAGAGGAGAGGTGCTTTTTCACGAGCATCTCAGTTTTCTGAGTGTCTATCCAAAGGTGTTTTCCCTGGAGAGCTCCAAGAGCCCACGGAGAGGTACAAAAGGTGATTCCTCCTGCAGCTCCCCCTCCTGGTGGCTCACTGGTGGGGGCTGGGCTTGCTCCTGCGGTCAGCGGCACAGGAGCAAGCTCGTGGACTGCAGAGCAAGAGGGCTCCTGGCCTAGTTATAGAAAACTGAACACAGCTGATTAAACCACGTGTTCTCAATTGCCAAATAATCCCTTTAGTTGGCTATAGGTAACACATCTGGGTGGGTCATGGGGGTTGCCATTGATGGTATTTGACCCAATCACTGTCCCCATGTCTTACCCCATAAAATCCCCAAACCCTATCCTTGGGCTTCCTTCTCCACACTTTTGGCTGGCTATTGAATGGACTGTTTCATGAAACTCATTTCAGTGACTGGCACAATGCAGGGCAGGAAAACAAGCCTCAGTTGGCAACACCTTGAGCTTTACGTGAGTTCCTTTATCCCCAGGCCCGCTGGTTGAGCGTCCTGGGTGAACCTGTTTTCCCAATGCGGCTGTACTAGCAGTAAGAGAAGCTGGTGAGCTCCACCAAGAAATTGCCTAAAAGTTAGATGAGCCATATCACTAAAGCTTTTGAAATAGGGCAAAAAGATTTTTATTTTTTGCATTTGCTAGTAACTGGAGAAAAATGGAACCCACCAGGATATGTCTAAGATCCTTATCTAATGGCCACTTGAGTTGGCTGTATGTCCCAGTCTACTGACCCCTCCATCTTGGGTTTGGCCAGTCTTACTGCAGTCCTTAGGGTGAGGAGCTGGACCTTACCCTCTCAAGACCTTAAGGTTGAAGAAGATGGAAATTCAAGACCCATCATGAGCTGGTGGAGAGTCTTCCACTGGGAAGAGTCTTAGGTTCCTCTCATTGGGGCTGAAAGGCAAGGCCAGGGTCAGCTGCCTGTCTATCAGTGAGAGGCTGCCTAAGTGGAGCTGTAACTGGCATTATTTGAATCTGAAGCCTGGAATTGCCCCTCTTGGCAAAGGGAGATGTGTGCCAGGTCATTTTTCAGTATTTCTGTAGTAAGGTAGATCATGAGATGTAGTTGAATATATTTGTTTTCTTTTAAAAAAACTGTTTGTAGCTGCATGCTGTCCATATGTCCAGATGTCACAGTCAGTATTCCACAAACACAATTTGGAGGCCTGATATGTTTCAAATAAGAACCATTTTCTTAGCATGCACATGTAACTCCAGCAACTTGGAAGGTGAAGGCAGAAAGGTAAGAAGATCACAAATTTGAGGCTGGCCTGGGCAAATTTAGTGAGACTCTCAGAAATTAAAAAGGGCTGTGATATAGCTTAGTTTGAGACTGAATTCAATCCCCAGTATTGCAAATGCTTCGACAAGGAAAAAAAAACCCCACCTTCTCTTTGAAATCATGCTAATGTCAGTTTAGAGGTGGTATTTAAAGCGGATTAGAAATACCATTAATTTATAGCTGCCTTACAAAACCATATGAAACTAAATGAATATAGGATAAATTAAGTTTACAAGCTTCAGGATTAAGTCTGAAAGGGGAAGCAGTGAATGTTGAGATTCTGTGTTAGCAGGATCCTGACATGCCGACAGATACTCCTCTCTCCTCATTCCCAATAATTTGAATTTGTTTTCATTGGGGCAATTTGAATGATTTTCAAAATAGGATCTACCTTCATTTCTGTAACAACAGACATACAGAGTCCTTTAAATTGAATTATAAATTGGTGTTTCTTCCTTGTTTTTTTTTTTTTCCTTTCACTTCTTTCTTTTTGGCAAACATACACAGAGCAAAACTTCATCTATTCAGAACTCAGGAAGCCTGAAATTTCAAGTTGGCAGGGCTAGAGACAAAATAAGGGCTTCCAGTTAGCTGAATAAATCTTAGGAAATCCCTGCACTAAAAGCTCATGCACTTGATTCAAGGGCAACTCAGGATCTGTTTAGGCCTATTTGACTTAGTATTCTAAGCTTAGAGATTACAAACTACACAAAAAAGGAGGAGATTAGAGGTATTTCTTTCGAGGTTTAACATTAACATCATCAGTAAGTGATTACTGACAGCTGTTCAGCAACAAGGCAGAAACAAAAAAGAGTTCAACAAACCAGTTAAATCCTCTGTGTGAAGTAGACATGTGACAATTTATCACAGGGACAACATCCTGAGCTACCCATACTTCCACAAGCTTTTATGGGGCAATTCTGTGCGGGGTCTTGTGCTGGGCAGGTGTGGGGACAGAAGGACATTAAAACAGCAGATTCAATTCTCAAAACCTTGTGTGTGAGTCAGAAGTTTCAAAGTGTGATCAGAGGACCCCTGGGGTTCATGAGGCCATTCCAGGGAATCCTCAAGGTCAGAACTATTTTCCTGATGATATGAAGATGGCATCTTCACTCATGGTGCAAGTAATGGCAGGTAAAATTACTGGCTTCCTAGCATGAGTTCAGGAAGGGGAGGCCAAACACTAGGAAGGATTGTGTTGTTTGCTAGCCCAGCACACACAAAGCCAGCCTCACTGGAGAATATCCTTGACAAGCAGCAAGACATGAGTTAGTTTGTACGTCCCAGCCCGCAGTACACCTGTCTCTAATGTGCTGTGTAGTTCAGTAGAAGGTGCTCGTGAAGTGCGGTGCTGTGCAGAGCAGCAGGGGGGAGACTGGTGTAGAGGGGTTGGGGGCCGAGCTTGCCATTGTTTTCATGAAATTTAATTTCATTCGAAAGAATGATGGATAATCTGATTATTCACACTTGGGTATCTGGAAAACATTCTTCTCAAAAATGAATGAGGTGAGCCTGTCATACCATGGAAAAGATGATATTTGTTGAAAATAATAAATGTTGAGCTTTCCAGTGAAATTTAGCCTTGCAACTTCCCAATCATGAGATTTTTCTGATGAGAATAATAGTGATATTAACAAATTGATTTTTCATAATGAAATTGTCAATGAAACTGATGTGTATGATTCAGTGAGCTGATCTCTTCCAAAGGAGCAAAATGTATGATGCTATGAACTCATGCATGATTAAAAATCCAATTCAAAGTCAAAACCCATTAATTTTTAATGTAATGGAATATACAACTTTACTGATACAATTTCAAACACCATATGAACTAAACTTTAAGACTCTATACAAGTGTGTATAGTATAGACAGTCATAGGGGCCAGCCTATGAGCTTGCTCCTGACTAGAGGGTGAACAGGGCGAAAGACAAAAAGAGATAGAGTTAATTGGGAATGAGGGGACCGGGGGCTCTCTCCCTCCAGGGGACAGGAGCCCTGAGCACTGGGCTCAGCTCACTTTTATTCACTTAGGTAAAGGGACAAACAATGAGTGTGACAGCAGATTTATCGGCCCTGTTATTTATAGCATGTACTCAGGTAAACAACCAAATCGCAGCTGTATAGACTCTTCTTGAGAACGTGCAGTGTGCCAGCATGACCGTATATTGGCAAAAGAGGCATAGCCTATTGTTTTTCTCCTCTTTACTTACTCAGAAGGTAAATTAGGTCTCGACCCTCATTATCTCGTCTCCTGCAAATAGTACTGAAGATGGTCTGTAATTACTTGAAAAGATTATTAAAATGTCATTCTCTTCTCCAAGTCTCTCTCTCTCTC